>OY723321.1:472177-662570 GCA_963210315.1 Rhynchopus euleeides | reverse complement strand
CTGGGGGCCCTGGCAGATCCCCCGGCGGAGGACGTTGGTGACGACGCGCCGGCCGCACCCCCTGCTGACCCCCCACCTGCCCCCTCCCAGAGGAAGGTACTGGGCGATGCTCTCCGCAGGGAGATGAAGAAGCACACCGACTGTGTCTGCGTGAAGGTCGGCGACATCAAATCACACTACAGGAATTCCAAGCAGCTGACGAGCGTTTACGCAGCGGCTCAGGAGGTCCCCTCCTGCGATATCTGCGAGGTGTTGTGGATGCCCCATGTCCAGGCAGGCGACCTGGGGGACCACTTCACCGGCAGCAAGCACGTGGGGAAGAAATCAAGGCAGAAGAAGGGGGAAGAGGGGCAGGTCACAATTGTGACTGCATTTGAAGCGAGTGAAACCGCTCTGCATGACAAAATCGCGAAAGGGGTGCTCTACACGGGGATCACAGCGGGCGCGATGCAGGGTGTACTCTCCTGCCTCGCAGGCACACGCATCCCCAAGGACCCCCCGAAGGTTGCTCCGCTGGTGAAGAAGCTGGGCGACGAGCTGACGAAGGACAGCGAGAAGGTCATCACGGCCAAGCTGAAGGGGGGGAGGTACTGCATGTCGCATGACAACAGTGGGATTGGCGACACGAAGGCGACGGCCATCATCCTCAGCGCTGTAGGATTCGCCGCATCGCTGATCTTCATACGTCCGGAGGAGCGGAGGGGGAGCCAGACCGGGGTCGAGCTGTCGCAGGACATCAAGCGCGAGCTGACGCGCCTCAGCTTGCCCCCCCCCTTCCTCATCAGATCCGACAAGGGCGGGTCCAACGCAGCTGCAAGCCGTGAACTCGCCGAAGCATTCGGTGTCCCCTTCGTGTCGTGCGTCCCACACTTGGTGAACAACTGTGGCGACGTCTGCGAGACCTGGATGCTGGCCAACCTGGAGAAGAAGTTCCCGGGGTGTGCCGCCTTCGAGGTGTCCCGCCTACTCAACAACTTGCTGGGCGGGGATGAGAACAAGTATCGGCACAGACGGTGGGTCGAAGTGCAGATGGAGTGTCTCTCCGGAGTTGCTGTGTCATCGCTGGAGACCATCCTCGGGGAAGTCGAAGAACTCAGGGAGGACTGCACGCCGCAGGAGGAAGCCGATCTCTTCGAATCGTGCGCCGGGAAGATCCGTGCAGCCCTCCGCCAGCCGAACGAGGCAGTCTCCACCGCTACCACCCTCAAGGATATCCTTCCAGCAGCGCATGCTGTTCTCGACGCTGCAAAAAAGAACAACACAAAGGAGAAGGTGCCGGCTGTGAAGTGCCCCCTCCCAGGTGATACTCGGTACTCGTCTCGCATCGAAGTGTACACCCACGTGCGCCAGCGCATGAAGGCGCTGTTCGTGTTCGTGAGCACCGAGCTCCAACAGGGCAGTACGACACCCAGCATGGGGAAGCTGGGCCAGCTGCTCAAGGATCTGGGGGTCACACGGCTGGAGAAGGAGTTGCTGGAGATGGAGCGGGCAAATTCGCCGATCATGGAGCTGCTGGCTTCCTACACCACCCCCTCGAAGAAGTCGCACAGCCACTCTGTTTGGGGTGACATGGAGGGGAAGATTCAGGACCTTGACAACATCGCGTACGCCAAGACGGAAAAAGAGAAAGAATTTCTCGAGCGGGAAAAGAAGTCCCTGGAAGACCTGCTGGATGCCAAGTCCCCAGTCGCAGCTGTCCTCTCAGAGGAGCTGAAGGTGCGGTGGTGGGGGAACAAGTCGGAGGGGTCGTACTACTACTGGAAGGCGATGAGACACGTGAACCCACGTGCTGTCAAGATCATGGGGAACACTGACAACCTGATGTCCTTCCAGGATATCACTGCCTGGATTCCGGCGTTCCGTGAAGTCGAGGAGGCGGCGTGGGTAGAGTATGTGGATCACTCCAAGAAGGAGGGCATGAAGGGCGATGTGGACTCCTTCTGGCTGAACTACGGGGAGTGCGCGCTGCGTACTCTGTGCCTTGATCTGCTGGCGGTGACTGCATCGACTCTGGGGTGTGACAGCGTGTTTTCTATCGCGCGCCGTGTGCTCCCCCCGTCCCGCATGGCAGCGCACGCATCAACTCGGGCCCGAATCCTCTTCCATGCCTGCAACCAGGACCTACCCAACCAGTTCGACCGGACCCTGCGGAAGGGCTATCCTGCTGCGACTGGGCCGAAAGTCGTCGAGTGGGAGGACGACATTCTCCAGCCCACCACCATCCCGAAGAATGTGCTGGCTTCTTTCGAAGAGGCAGTCTCTGCCATCAATGCACACGCGTACACCGCGTGAGATGATCCGCTGAGCGGCAAAACTCCAACCTGTATTCTGCTGCCGCTCTGTGACTCAAGCGTACTTTTGCAGTGTGGCATTTCTCTCACACTATGTTGCCACTTGCTGCCACGCAAATAAGAGTCCTCGTGGGGGATGTGAGTGTTGGAGTCAACTGAGTGTGTGGTGGGGGGGGGGGGGGGGGGCACGAACGTGCGTGTGGTGGGGGCGCGGGGGGCGGGTGTGTGCAGGAACCTGCTGGGTTCACCCGCTGTCAACGTAATATTGCTGAAGATCGAACTAAGGTCTTAACCTCTGAGTGTAAGACCTTAAAGAGGTTACACTAAGAGGTTTAAGACCTTAATTAAGGGGATTCAGATGTTGGGCTTTTTTGGGCCGTTTATGGACTAAGGTCTTAATCTAAGAGGAGGAGGAGGTAGATTTGGCGAAAAAAATTCCTCTCTTATTAAGATCTGAATACATCCATGTTTTTTTTTTTGTTTTTTTTTGTTTTTTTTGTGGGCACCGTGGCGCCTCTTTTAGATTAGGCAGTTTAACGTCGTGCCCAGGACGTGTTTTTTTTTGTTTTTTTTTGTGCCGTGAGTGGCCCTGACCTCCGCCGCCTGCAGTACCCACACACAGTGACACACACGCACACCCTCCCAACCCCCGCCGTGCTGTTGTGTCAGGGACAGGTAGTTTAACGTCGTTTCGGACGGGACGCGGCTTGTTTCTTTGATTTGACTGCGAAAACAGATACGGAACAAAGGTGAGTCGCAACTGAACGTTAACATATAACCAGAACAACCCCCCCCCCTCTCTTCCCTCTCATGTCGGCACTCTTGCCGCATTAGTTCTTTGAGGCTGGTGATTGGGGAGGGGGGGCAGAATGGGAACGACGCGCGCTCTCGCGCTTTTGCTTCTTCCTGAAGTAAGCCGGGTGGTCGCGCGGGTGGAGCTCACGACGGTTGATCTTCAAGAAAAGGGCGTCGTCTACCCTGTGTGATTTCAGGCTGGCCCGGTACTTCGTCAACACGCGGTTGAGCTCCTTGAAGTGCCGTTCCACCGCAGCTTCGGTGTGTGCACTGGTCAACAAAGCCACGGAGAAGGTAGTCAGGATGGGCATTGCGGCGACCTGATGGTATCCCTCCCAAAACATGCGGAATGGGGTGTTTACAGGGCCCATGCGAAGGAAGGTGGCAACCTCCCTCTTGATCCTGGTGCGCAGGGTCTCCAACACGGGTTCCTCACCCATCTCAACTCCAATGGGTTGGCCGTCCTCGTCAACCGCAGCGTTGACCCCCCTGTAGTTCCTGCACTCAGCAAAGGGGAGGAGGTAGTGCATGAGACAAATGTGGTGTTCCTGCATCTTTTCCACAGACCAGTTTTGAGACAACTTGGAAGGGTTGAGGAAGTCGAACAATTTCAAACCATCGAAGGAAAAATTTGTCTGCATCCTCTCCTCGTAAAATGCCATCAGCTCAGCAGCAAGCCCCTTGAGTTCGCTGTCTGACTGGATGAACTCCTCCTTGCTGATGTTTCTGAGCTGAGACCCAAGGTCATGCACCCCGGTTGCCAAGTCAAACAGTGACGACCTGTCTCCCTGAAATTTGTCCGTCATCTTGGCAATGGGGCCAGCGAGCGTGACGAAAAAATCATTCATGCGCCAAAATTTCGCATTGTTGCGGTCTTTCGGGAGCAGGTACTCCTTGAGGGCGGCGAGTCTATTTGCGGCATCCCAGACGGTGTTCCACCGGACCTCACAGATGCGTGACAGGCTGACTGGCTGCCTGGAACCATTGTCCCTCTGTGCAGTGTGGAGACTCTCCTGTTTCTGGGGCGTGCTGTAGTCATCGACGACCTTGCCCAGTTCCTCTCTCCACTCCTTGATTGGATCGAGTTTCACCGTAAAGTCCTTCATCAGCAGTTGCATGCTGTGTGCACTGCAACGGTAAACCAAAATCCCCATTTTGACAAGCCCATCCATTGCACTTTCAACCATATCCTCTGCTTCCGTGCTGTCAAGCTCATCTGTCTCCTCGTACCCGTCCCCGTCCCCGTCCCCGCTACCCTCTTCCCCCTCCTCCCCTTCTTCTTCATCCCCCATGTGCAAAACCCTCAGATCCTCAAGAGCACGCTGCATGGCTGCCGCGTTGTCCGCAACCACGCTGAAGACACGTATGTCTTCATCGAGAAGTTCCTGGATCACGGTCTGCATTTCTCCCAGAATCGTGTCCGCCGTGCTCGCAACAGTGAGGTGCACGTTTTTCCAGTAAAACATTTCGGTCCCCGTGGAAATTGCAAAACCCAAAAAATTCCGCCGACGCACCCGGGCCCCGTCAAGCATTAAAAAGACGTCCCTGCCCTTCAAATGCGTGATCACGTCTTTGCGGCAATCACTTGCCATGGATTGCTGGATGGATGGTGCAGTGCTGGGAAAAAGGTTCGCACCGGCAAGCATTTCTTGGGGAAGAATGCTCCGGAACGGGCTATCCGACCGGAGCACTTCCAGAGGGATATTGTGGAATGCAAGAGCATAAACCACCCTCTCTGCAAAAGTGTACCCGAACGGTGGCCTGTCTTGGGAGTGGAGGACTGGCACATCCTGGAGGAACGTTGTCCTTGCATTCTCACTGCACAGGCCACTGTCTCTCGCAGGAGCATTCTGTGCGAGTGCCCTCCAGTGGGCCGCGTGCTTGTTCTCAAAATGCTTGCCGAGGGTTTTGGTCATCCACTCCTTGAGAAAGGTGGCAGAGCAAAAAGTGCACTTCACCTTGTCGATTACCCCCTCGATCGGGGAGGTCCAGGATTTGCATACCTCTGTGTCAGGGTTATATCCCGTCAGAAGGGGCCCACACACCTCCCCGGCCCAGACTGTGATGATGATGACGACGGCCGTGAAGTAGGCCAGCACTTCCCGCAGCACACCGGGAAACGCCAGGCCACTCGACTGGGAACCGTTTAATGTCTTGCTCCCGGACCCCCGTGACTTCTTCATCGGCGGGGGGTCACCCACTTCTTCCGCCCACACAGCATGAAAGTTCAGGGGAACGTCATCAGCCACCTGGCTCGGGCCCTGGTTCTGGTTCTGGCTCGGGCCCTGACTCTGGCTCTGGCTCTGACTGCTCTCGCGATGCTGAGCCGCGAGCCGGTCGAAATCCCCCTGCCCGTGCACGCGAGTGAGAATCTTCAGCTCCAGCGTTCTTCCCACACCAACAGCCATGGGGAGGTCGAGGGTCGTGGTGGGGTCGCAGGTGTAGAGCACCTTGACGGTCGTGCAATCTTCCTTGGGGGCAGTGTTCCCGACGAGCATCCCCACCCAGCACTGCACCGTCCGGCTGTTATCCCGCCACTTGTGCAGGAAGATCTGTCCAGGCTGCAGCTGCTTTGCCCGCTTCAGCACAGTTGGGTTCTGCATCGCCCTGCTGGTCTGGGTCATGCTCTGCGTCATGGCTTGGCTCACGTGGTCTGCAGCTTCGTCATCGCTCTCACTGTCCTGAGTGAAGCTGACTCCGAGATCGCCTGCGAGGTCGCCAGCGGGGTCGCCTGCGACTGCGAGATCCTCCATCGCGGCCGGGTCGAGCATCGGTCCGGCCATGATTTTCCGTGTCCCCGCAGCCCTCCCCTGGCAGGCCGAGTTGAGCAAGTTGGATTTGGAGGAGGGGCAAGGGCAGGTTGGAGCTGGGTGGGGGGGGGGGGGTGGAACAAAAGATGGCGAGCAACCAGAAATCACATCATTTTTATTATTAGTCTGACCAATTTTTGGCACTTTTGGAGCGCCATTCTCAGAAGAAGTCCTCGGCAGGGGTGGGGGGGGGGTAAACAGCCCGCCGCAGGCGCCGGAAATTTTCAGGCGTGGTTTATTATATTGTGTTGACGTTGTGTTGGCCGGAAGTATTCAGGGACAAGTCAGGGACGGAGAGCCAGCCACCTGGCCCAACCAAAAACCGGATTTTCAACCAAAAATTCGAATTTTTTTCACGGTGTGCGAATGTGTTCAGAGTAACGGAAAATGCCCAAATTTTCATGTATCGAAAGAGTTGGCGAGCAATTCGTCCTTCTGTTCAATTCGACCCAAAACGACCACCAGCCATTTTCTAAGGGTTTCTGGGTGGGTTCTGACCAGAAAAATCGCTGAAAAATGGCCAGAAACCCCCAAAAACCACCCAGGAATGGTCAGAAATCGGTTTTTGGGCCCATTTTTCACCCAGGAACACGTTTTTGGGCCTCTGTGAAAATTTCAATTTTTTGACATTTTTCGCGATTTTCTACAACTACTCGCCCACACAAAAACCGTTTTTTTTGCAGGGAAATGCAACAAATCAACGAATTAAGCCGTTTTAACCCCTTTCGTGCACTTTTTGGTCCCAGAAGGGGGTATATGGGGTGTTGGGGTCCCCCTACGACTTGTCCATTTTTCGACATTTTTGGGTCAGATTCCGGAATCCGATTCTCGATTCCGGAATCGGTGGAATCCGATTCTGGATTCTGGAATCGGATTCCACCGATTCCACAATTCCGGAATCGGTGATTTCGATTCCGGAATCGGATTCCACAATTTTGGAATCGGCGTTTTCGATTCCGGAATCCGATTCCACTCTTTTTCTGGAATCGTGGAATCCGGATTCTGATTCCGAATCCGGATTCCACGATTCCCGGAATCGAAAATTTTTATTTGGAATCCGATTCAATGCAGCCCATGCCCTAGTTGAGACTCCCGAAAAGGGTTAAACCCGGTAGTGGTACCCTACCCCCGCTGGAGTCCACCGTGCAAGGCCGGATCAGCCCACGGGTGGGTTTGAGGAAGAAATCTGGGGGGGCAAAGTTTGCTGCGACTTCCGGTTTCACCCGGCCGAACTCCAGCATCTATCCAGACCCACGGTGCCAAGCCGTTCGCCCGTGTCGCGATCATTCGCGGCTTCAGGCTGCCCCCGACGACACGTTTGTATCCTGCACCTTGCCATACTTCGCCTCCACCTTGTATATGACGGAGAGCGCCCTCCTTCCGCATCGTTGCGACTTCCCTGACAGCGAACTTATCCATGTCAGGGAAGACATGGCGATGATTGCGTTGGCCACCTGGGTGCTGTGCTGGTGGAGCTCCTTGCTCAACACCGTTGCTAGGAGCCTTCTAATGGATCCCAGTGTCAGCACACTGCCCCCTTTTTTAACAGGGAAGGCCGTGCAAAAATCATGCACAATGTTCGTCGCCTCCGCAGCCTCGGGACTCTCTGCGCTCTTCTTCTTCTTAATCGACTTTGCCGCCGGCTTCGCTGCCGGCTTCGTTGTCGTCTTCCCCATTTTTGTGAATCAGGTCTGCGAGCTGGGATGGGTGGAAACGTCCGTTTCGTTTGGTGTGGCTGTACTTCAGTGACGAGTGCCACATTGCATAGGTATCATGGGAAAAATGAGTGAAAATAGGTGAAAAGACTCCCGCTAGGGGGAGTCAGACTCCCCCTAGCGGGAGTATAGACTCCCGCTAGCGGGAGTCTATACTCCCGCTAGCGGGAGTTGGACTCCCCCTAGTTGAGACTCCCGAAAAGGGTTACCCTACCCCCGCTGGAGTCCACCGTGTATCGGCCCGGATAGACCCGGACAGGTCCCGTTCTGGCCTGTTTAGGTCGGCTGGAGGACGTTAAAGGAGTGCCGTCTCGCTGAGGGTTTCTCTTTGGTGTTGGTGGGCCAACACCAAAGATAACACCATCTACGAGGTTGCCCCGATATTTTCCACATCTCTGCGAGGTTGCCCTAGAGGAGGGACCCTTAGCACGGGCTGCTGAAACAAAAATTCTGCGAATTTCGTATTGTGTTATTTTGACCCACCAACCCCAAAAGTGGTCCCAAAATGACGATCTGCAACTGGCAGCGACTGTAACACCCCTAGTACATGCTATTTTTTTCACTGCGACCGATTTTTTGTCATTTTGGGTCCTTTTCCCTTGGGGTTTTGGTGGAGAGAAGGCCAAAAAGTGACAAAAAATCGGTCGCACATCATCAGAAATCGGTCACAGTCCAGTTAGACCCCCAAAACATGTTTTTTTGGGTTCTGGGACATGTCAAAATCGGTCACACCCCAAAAAAATGCCGCCCGGGGGGTATTTCTGGCTATTTCGTCAGGTGTGACCGATTATTTCGGCGTTTGGTGACTGTTCCGCGACATTTTCATGACCACCCCCGACTGGGTGCGTGTCGCGTTGCACAGAGTTGCGGAGCAGACCGGAAATGTGTCTGACATTTTCAGAGACTTGTCATAATCGGTCACACCGAAAAAATGTGGCTCCCGGAGCGTATTTCTGGCCCTTTGTCCAGGTGTGACCGATTTGTTGCGTGATTTGTGATGGTTCCAGCAGTTTTTCATGACCACCCCGGTTGGGTGCTGCCCGTTCCCCGTTTCGATTCGAATTTGACGCAGTTATTTGCAGTATGAAGTCTAGTACATGCCCGTTTGGGCACTGAATGCTGTTCGTTTGCAGTCGTGATGCAGTACGAAGTCCAGTACATGCCGGTTTGAAGCCCAGATGCTGCCCGTTCGCGGCTGTTGTGATGCATCATGAAGGCTAGTACATGCCCGTTTGAACTCTGAATGCTGTCCGTTTGCGGCAGAATGAAGTCCAGTACATGCCCGTTTGCGGAAGGCACGGGGTTAGTACATGCCCGTTTCGACCGTACGTCGTGCCGGATGAAGTCTAGTACATGCCCGTTTGGACTCTGAATGCTGCCCGTTTGCTCGAGGCAAAGGGCGAGGACATGCAGGTTTGGGCTCGGGATTGTGAAGTTGTGGAGCAGAATGAAGGCGAGTACATGCCCGTTTGAACTCGAGATGCTGCCCGTTTGGTTCAGAATGAAGGCTAGTACATGCGCGATTGGAGGTTCGACGTGGGCTGGGCTGGGTGTGGGTCGGCACCTCGTTTTCTGACAAGGCCACACAGGGGAATTAAAGCTTCATTTTTTTTCTGCTGAAAATAGCTGAAGTGTCCCTCTGCTAGTTGCCCCGATATTTTCCACACCTCTACGAGGTTGCCCCAATATTTTCCTTTTGCCTCAGTCTGGGGTTATTGCTGCTGTATTGCGGAGCAGCCGGTATGTTGCAGCACGGCATCCCGTTGCGGATCAGGGAGCACACCCTATGGCGTAGCTCCTTCCGCGACCACGGGCTCGGCAGCTCGGTGCACTGCACCAGCACCACGTCGCTCTCCCGCAGGAACGGGAGCACCTCCTCACCCACCTCCTTAAACTCTGTCGTCCAGAGGCATAGCTCTCAGTATTTCCCGTGCATGCAGCGCATGCATCCACAACTTTTGTGGATGCATCCACACACAGCCTGGAGCTCCGAAGCCCTGCATGCAGGCCTGCCTGCAGTGAATGAATGCCTGTATGCCTGCATGCATGGATGTGTGCATGCATGCATCCATGCAGGCATGCCTGCATGCATGGATGGATGGATGGATGGATGCCTGCATGCATGCATGCATGCACACATCCATGCATGGATGAATGCATGCATGCATGCAGGCATCCATACCCGGTTTGCCTGCAGGGGATGAAATTTCAAGGAAATGTGCCAAGGGCCAGTATGGACACCCCTAAAACCCTTCTGAAACCAAAAAGTCCACGAAAGGGGTTACAGGGGGGGGGCGAATAGAATTACTAAGTAATACTATTCAAAATGGCATGTTTGAAAAATTCCCAAATTTTGGGTTGGGCGCATTCCCCAGTACGTGGTATTCCACTCCACCGAAATCGAAAAAAAAGTTGATCGTGAACTGGCCTGAACCAGCGCAGTTCACGACCAACTTTTTTTTCGATTTCGGTGGAGTGGAATACCACTTACTGGGGAATGCGCCCAACCCAAAATTTGGGAATTTTTCAAACATGCCATTTTGAATAGTATTACTTAGTAATTCTATTCGCCCCCCCCTGTAAAACGGCCTGAATCGTCAAACGGTTGCATTTCCCTGCAATTTTCAGCCAAAAATCGAATTTGGCTGGGCGAGTAGTTGGCCAAAATCGCGAAAATTCCCAAAAAATCGATTTTTCACAGAGGCCCAAAAACGTGTTCCTGGGTGAAAAATGGGCCCAAAAATCGGTTTTTCGACGTTTTTTGGTCGATTTTTGGGGTTTCCAGCGATTTTCCTGTGCCAAATCGAAAATCCATTTTTTGACATTTTCGGGCATCCCTGGATGCCGTGGATGCATGCATGGATGCATCCACACCATCCACGGGCCCACTGAGAGCTATGCCAGAGGTCGTTCCGCTTCAGCAACCGGTATCCCGGAGTGGACGGGAGGTAGCCCTCCTCTGTGAGGGTCGTCTGCACAAGCTGTGCAGTCATGCCCACGGGCAGATCCTTCGGGATCACACGGCGCTGCGCGCTAGTGATCACGGAAACCTCGACCACGAGTCGAGGCATTTCCGCAAGACCCCAAGGTCCATTTCCTATGGTGGATGGTGGTGTGATGAGATGGCCCCAGGACCTGTTCGTGGTCCTGGACCACCAAGTTCTACCCCGGCCAGTGCGCGGTTTCTTGTAGTTGGTTGTGTTGTTGTTCGTGGAGCACATATCATCGTGCGAAGAGCCCGTTGGAAAAGTATGGGAGAAACCTGCTGCGCCCCCCACAGTACGACAGGATGCGCGCAGGCACCGGGCCCGAAACCTGAATGTTGATTCACCCGCCCCCGCCCACCTGATCTTCTCAAGTTACCCCTGGTGGTCCACCGACGGGCAAAATCAAGCGAATCTGGAGAGTAGTTGTCCGTATCCAGCCCGGCATTGAGTGTTCTGGGGTGCGTTCTGCGCCACTGCGTGGCAACGAGCTCCTGGAACGGGGAAAACGGGGGCCGCAAAAAACGGGGCCCAAACGGGTTTTTGGGCACGAACAGGGCACGAAATATCAGGGGGTCGATAACACCAACTGAAGATGCTGGGCACTGCCCCCTACCCTACTTTGTGGGGAAATGGGCGACAATAGGACAGAACGGGTCTGTGTAGTAGCCTAGCTCTCGCAGTGCCTGGGATTGTCGACACCAAAAAAAAACACTCTGCGGGCCAAGTCGAAGACTCGTTTGGGGACTTTTGGTGTCCCCAATTTTTCAATTTTCGAAAAATATGCTCACTTTGCTAAACTGGACCCAACTCCCCACACTCTTTTTTTAGTGAAAACAGCAAATTTCGGCCGATTTTTCCGCATTTTTTCTCATTTTTTTCCACCCACTTTTCCATACCCCCAATGGGACCACCCTATTTCGGAGACACACTTTTATACGGGATTCTCTGTTTGTCCGCCTCCCCTAACATGTCCCACTCTGGCTGGTGCACACACACTATCCCAGCCCCCCAGAGGGACGAGCCCTCGTCAGATCGATCTAAACAGGTGGCGGTGCGTTTCACGGCATCCTGCCCCATCGAGTCCTCGGGACTGACGATCACCCCGTAGCGAAGATCCCCACAAATTTATTAGGGATCTCTGTTAGCTACGCACCTGCTATTCCGACTGCTTTGACACTTCCCCGACAGGTTATCAGGTTTGGCGCCGTGTTGTGAGGACAGTGTTGGATTCTGCGTTCGTGAGGGCGAAACCATCTAACTTCGTGCCTGAGGCTGTCAAAGGCCGACCTGCTGCGTGCCCCCCTGTGTCTCGTGCTGGAACACCCCCACTATTCCATTGTGGCAGGCAGGAGGGGTGTGAGAGGCTGAAAACTGATCGAAAACAGCACTTTAATTTTGCCCACTTTTTTGTTCTCCTAAAATCCTGAGACTTGGGCCTCTCTACTCAGGTACAAACCCCTTGCCACCCCTATAGCCATCCCCGAAAAATGCCTCGGATAGGGCTATATTGGTGGTCTGATGTGGTATTTTGCGCATGTTCTATTTAGCCCCCCAGTAACCCCCCACCCACCCGGGGTCCCCCCCCCGTTTCTGTTGAGACCAACTTGAGAGTTCCACATCATGGCGCCTTGTCCCCAGCTTCTGCTGTCATCACCCCTGGACTTTCACAGGGGAGAAGACAGCCGTCATCAAAGGTCATGGAGGTTGCATGATCCTGCCAGATAATGGGTTTTCCACGCGGGATGGTCTATTTTTAAGCCCCCGTTGCCGAGTTTCACTCTACCCCCACATCCAGGAGATTTTGCAACCCAGCCGGCGTACACATGTCTGGGTCCTGCTTCATGCGTATGCTGCGCGAGGAGCGTTATGGGCGTGAGGGTCTCGTCGGCAGAGAGTCGTCGAGGCGCGACGTCTTGCGCATTGCATTTGACCTGAGGTGCACGATTCTGGCCGCCGCATTGGAGCATGCTCCTATCACCCGCCTGAACAGCTGCATCCGTTCGGGCTCCAAGGGGCAGACCCGCCGTGTGTCGTTCTGCCCCCCACCGGAACCGACAGTTATCTACGTCGATTCTGAGGAGGATGACAGCTACGACGATGCCGAATCTGATCTTATTTCATCTGAGAGTTCAACAAGCTCACTGGAGCCCATCACAAAATCGCAGTCTGATCTGGAGCGCCATCTGGCCAAACAGGAGAAGCTGGCGCGCATCAAGAGTGCCCTCTGCTGCCCTGCCAACTGAGAAGTGTCGACCAGCGGCACCTAAAACCGCTGGAAATAAACCGCTGCGAACACAGTCGAGAAGAGTTCAAAATATGCCGTGCCCTGTCATCTTTCGACAGACATGAAGAAGGCGGGTTTGGAAGGGCAGATACGGAGATCTACGTCAAAAGAGCCTGCCGACTGACGACATATGTTTCTCAAATCGAATCAAGGAGGGTCATCCCCCCCCCCCCCTGACCAAAAAGGACTAACATTGCGAGAAGGTGCTGGGAGATTTACTTTTCCATTCCCTCTCGACGATCAAACCCCCCCCCCCTGACCCCTCCCCCCTCATCCAAGCTATGAGGGAACTCGTGAAGGAGGCATACTCTGTACCTTACTTTTTCTCTACATCACTATCCCCCCCCCCTCATTCTTCCTGTCTTCTTGTCATGCGAGCTCTTTGGGTCGGATTCCGGCTCAACCTGGACTGTCCCACTGTCCCACTGTCCCACTGCCCCCTCCCCTCCCCCCCCCCCTCCCCTCCCCAGGATGCCCTTTTGTGATTTCCCGCGGATCCCATCACCTGCTCTCGCGAGGGCTACCATGGCAGACCACGTGTATTGATCTAAATACCCAACACCGCGGATGTGCAGATGTATGAATTTGCATCTGGCGAGTGATGTTCGCAAGAAAGTAAACTCGACGCGGGTTCCACAGGTCCGAACTCAACGGAGTCTGTCATCCTGGCCCTCGCGGGGCTATGATGCGGGAGGTATTCAGCCCCTATGCCCCCACCATTGCCTTCCTCTGCTCCGGGCTTCCAGGTGAGCAAGTGCTTTATTTTTCTGCACTTCACCTCAGCAGCTTCTGCCCTTTTTTTCCCCGGTTCGGCCAAATGCCGTGTTTGCTCTTCTCCCCCGTAACCGCCGAACCCACCCCCCCCCCCCCTTTCTCAGATCCCTCTGGTGATGCTGTTTTTTCTTGGTTCATGTCAGAAACCAAGCTCTGTCAAAAATCAAACAAAGCCAAACCCGTATCGTACGTCAGGTTTCTGATCGTCGACACAACCACCCGCATAGCTGTGAGGTGTCTGCAGCTGCCGTGTGATTATCGAAACTAACTGGGCAAAATGGCGTGGGGGAGGGGGGATTCCACTCGACACTTTCCAGAAAGATTCACGTGCTTGTGTCGTGTTCATGTTTTATGGGTTGACCTTCGCGTTCATAGCCCACGTGTGTCGGAGGTGTTTGATACTTGTTGATATGCACCACATAACATGTGGTCAATCATCAGCAGTGTCCCACATGATTTGGCAAATCGCGGTTTTTGGCCAATAAGACCGTCCAAACTCCACCCAACTCCGCCACACTCCGTCGGAACACCGCCCAACTCGCCCGACTCGAGTCATATCAGGTAGGTCATCGAGGCCCCGCCCCCCCCCTGCTTCTTCCGTCTTCCCATCCGGATGATTAATCACCTCACACTGGGCCCCTCCCCTGGTCTACCGACAGGCAAGTTCCAAATCATCCGAATCGCTCAAGGTAAATTTTGAGCGATCGACTAATGAGCCAATCCGTGGGGGAAGAATCGGCCCACCCCCCACCCCCCACCAAAACATGCCCCACCCTCTCAAAATATGGAGAGCACTGACACCAGTCTGTGAAGGCCCATTAAAGAATCATGACGGAGAAGTATTGTTACACGGATCCCTGGGCCAAAGTGGGGGTCAGAGCGGGTGTCAGAGCTGGAACCCGTCAGAAAGGTGACTTTTCCGGGCGGGGGACCACCACGCCCCCCCTCCCCCAACCACTTCGCGAATAATTGAAAGATGGCGTTGCCACGTGGCTGTGGCTGGACCTTGCCCCCCCCCCCCCCCTTGCACTCTTCCTCCCTCCCCACCCCATCCTTCCTCCCCGCCCCCCATGTGTATGGTGCGTCGGACTAGGCGGTATATCTTTCCCCCCGCAATGGTTTCAGCACCCTGTCGGATCTCAGAAACGACCTGCAATTGGTATCAAGAGAGATGTCGAATATTTTTTCTCCTCTGCATGTTTTCTTCCAAGAAAGACAGGGCCTGTTGTTTGTGCGGTCTTTTGTTTCACAAAGCGCTGCCCCTCGCTGTCTTGGTGGGGGTGGCATAGCACTGTCAGGGGTACTGTTGTGGTATAAAAACACCTCCCACAAAGAAGCTTCTCAAGACCCCAGTATGGGAACAAAGGCCCAAACAAGAGTATTTGAAAGCGAATCAAGCTGATAGAAACAACTAAAACAACGCTGTTTCTTTTGTGCCTTGCTCCCACGGCTGCAAAGCCTACGGATTACAAGGAGGGCACGATGTATTGAGACAGGCCCCTGTATCACGCCTGTTGAAACAATAGAATGCGAGTGCAGGGACTCGCATGCCGGGTCTCTGTGTTTTCTGGTATCGCCTAAAGTACAACAAATAAAGCACGCTTTCCCGATTTCCATCGGTGAGTCGTGCTGTTTTTTCCTCCATTTTTCTTCTGCGATTTCAAACTGTTCCACGCAGACACACAAGTGGAATGGCCTGTGAAGGGTCGCCCCGCGATAAAAGCTGGACAGCCACATGCACCTCTTCTTCGGGGAGGGTGAATTGAATCTCATCTTGGTGAACGCCATCGTGTAGTGACAAACCTTAGACATTGCGATTCTGTCCTCTCTCAGGGCATGCCTCCTGTGGAACACCATGCAGAGCGAACCTCATCAGTTTTTCATTCTGTTCCCGACAGTTTGTTGAACACGGTCTTTCTAACTGCGAGTGGGAGGAGGCTGATTTCTGATTGACACCTCTCTCGGATTATATTCGCCTTTAGATTCTGACAAGATGCCGAAAGTTCCTTCCCTCAAACCCCATCCACTCACGTGTCCAGGGTTGAAAAAGAGGGCCTTTTGGCACGCCAAAAATGAGAATATTTTGGCATGCCAACCAGGGCTGTTCCTAACTGGGGGGCTTGTTCCCCACTTTCAGGATTCTGAACTTTTTTTCTAAGAATTTTTGTAAGGGGAAAAAAAGTTTTTTTCTAAGAATTTTGTTAGGGGAATTTTTTTCTAAGGTTGTTTCGCAGAGGAAAAAACTTTTTCTAGGGCGCGCACAAGGATGGAAGGGAAGTCTGTCCCACGTACCGTTCGCCTTGCTGGCCAACTGGAGAGCCAGACGTTCACTACCGTGGCCTCCGGCGGCTGGGGGGCTCCGCCCCCCAGACCCCCCTGTGGCGTACGTCTCGTACTCAAGTCCTTCGAATCCCATCAAGTCGGGGTCCAACCACTCCAGTCGCCTCTGAGGACGCAGCCAACTCGCACAGAATCTGTACGCCCACACGAACAGATGTTCGCTACCGTGGCCTCCGGCGGCTGGGGGGCTCCGCCCCCCAGACCCCCCATGTAGCGTGTGCCCGTCCATCTATCTCACTTCCCCGGGTACAGTGCAGCGTAGGAGGTCAGCGCCGCATCCATGAAGCGCTTCTTCGAAGCCTGGCTGACATCGGACAGGAGGTCGGGCTTCCCCACCTGGGAGGTACACTTGCCGCGTTCGCGACATGCGTGACACGCGACACGCTACCTGAAACGTGAGTGTGCCTTGCTAACACGGGCATTTCAACGGTCTGCCGACGACCGTTCCCCAAACCAGTAGACCAGCAGTTTTGGAAAATCGGAGAGATCACCCTACTGCGCTGAATATGGTGCGCACCACTGCAAAAATCCCCGGGAGCTTTTGGGCTTTCAGACCTGAAGGGGCCAGCAGGTGGGTGGCGTCGGGGAGTGGCAGCTTTGTAACTGTCCTCCAGCTGCTGGCATGTCCAGCCCTGCGAGAGTGCCAAGGTGTATTGAGTCCCTGCGGAGCACAACCCCCGATGAGAACGAGTGCCAGATGATCCTCATTCATTTTCAGCTGTAACGCGCATGAGGGGCACTCTCTGCCGCAAGCATCTGGGCATCACTCGAGAGCTGTCACATGATGACGCGGAGAGAAATCAGAGAAAAAGTCCCGCCTGACGGGCACGCGCCTGGAAACTGTGGGGGGGCGAGCAAAAAATCCCTTGTAAAAATTCTTAGAAAAAACCTGGTTCCCCGACCCAAAAAACCTGGAAAAAGGGCTCGTTCCCCGCCCAGGCCTGGTCTCGATGTGTGGTGGGGTCCGATTCCCCGTTTTTTCGGCCGAAATCGGACCAAATAATTTCGGAGACACAATTTTCTTAGGGATCTCTGTTAGCTACGCACCTGCTACTCCTTATGAAGCTGGTTGACCTTGGCGAGTGTCCGTTGAGACATCCGAAGGGCATGCCGGTTGGCAGCAAGAGTCTCCCCGACACTCTTCGCTTCATTTGCATTCGACATGGTTCGATGGCATGGGTCTTGAAAATACCCCCTGTGACACCTGTGAGAGCGAGTGTGAGTGGAGCCGAATAAGGTTGCAACACACACACCACGTCAGATGTAGCCAAGCGAAAAAACTGTCGATGTTTTGGAGTGTGGGGTTTGTGGCTTCCATGACAGTCTGATCATTCAACTTCCGCAGGCTGATGCACAGCCAGCTTCCCTCAGAGGGTGTCCATGTCGTCCTCCTCCACTGTGATGGCCTGCGGGATGCTCGGAGGGGCTTCTTCCTCTGTGTCGGGGACCTCAGGCTGTGCGAGGTCGATCCCCAGCAGGTCCTTGTACCTCCCCACGGTGGAGGTGTTGGCCTGGCCTGATCCGGTCACCGTGGCGCGGGGCTGTTCCAAAGGAACGGTGACCTTCCACAGGGCCAACTGCCCCTCCACCTGCTCGCAGGTGATGGGCTCGCCATCGGCAGGGCTCCTGGGGAGGAAATAGGTGGCGGTGTATGTGCCGCTGGGACCTCGATCAAAATCAGATGGAACAGCGGGGGAAGCTGATGCACTCACAGCCAACCAAGCCACTGGTTTCAGGTGTGGCACCCTAACCAAGGCTCTGTTATCAGCGGCGGAACGGTAACCGTTCAGCGTTCAGCGGGTGACGAGCTCTGCAGTACCAAGCTCTACCGAAGCTTGATCACCTCTGGGATGGGGAACGTATACAATATCGGATGCGGCTTTGTGAAGGGAATGGCCTCATCCAACAAGGCTCTAACTTCAGCGGCTGTCTCGGGTGTTCAGCCATTCAGCGATATCAATCCAGGGATATCCAAGCTCAGGAAAACTTGGGGTGGAATTGAGCTGAAAATAGAGGGGGTCTTCGCTGGTCGTTATGCCTCGTTATTCTTCGTCAGTTTTCACCTAGGTTCCTTAGGAAATGCACCAAAATGCACTGACGATCACCCCGTAGCCCCCTGTATCCAATAGCGAGCGAAAAAATCGAACCGCTGACTACCGGTTGAAACAGCTCCCACCGGCCAAACTCCTACACAGCTCCAGGCCGTACTCCAGGCCAACCACGGGGCTCTCAAGGCCCAGGAGTTAGCCTGCTTGACAGCCGACCCTGCAGAGAGGGTTTGATACCCGGAAGAACTGTGGTCCATCACATGGTTGACTGCAGAGATAGGTGGGCACTGGAGGGAAATCTTCGACCAATTAGCCACGATCGCCCACGATCGTGGGAATAATTGGATTTTTTTTTTCACGATCGTCCAATTAGCCTCCAATTAAAACGATCGTTTTTTTTCACGATCGTGGATTTAATTGGACCGATCGTCACCATACCGTGATTAAAGATTTATCTTTAATGTTTTTACTGTCACCCCGCATGCGTAGCGGCCTCCCCCCCGATGTTGAATTCATCCCTCCTGCTTGCCTACGTTACATAGGGGGGCTCCATTGGTACTATGCTAGGGTAGCATGAAAAATCGCATTTAACCTATTTTTTAAACTATTTGCGGACATGTCTAGTGTATAGGATGGCATGTTTTTGGACATCTGAGTTCACGGTGACCATTCTCCATCCAACTAAAAGTTCTAGTAATTGTTAAAATGGCAAACAGAAAAACCGGTTTTTTTGGTCATTTTTGGCCGTTTGGCTGGTTGGCGAGGATCTTTAATGGCAGGGGGATCCAGACTCCGGACGCGCGAAGCGCGGCCGGGGGGGGTGGGGGGTGCGGGGCCGCGCGAAGCGCGGCCCCCCCCCCCCCCGGAGGGGGGGGGGGATCTTTAATGACCGTTCCTAAAATTTGTTCCAGCACCTCAGCAGCGTCGAGGGTGGGGCGCCGTTGGGGCTTGGGATTGTTTTACGACTGTTCGGTATGGTACCGGCCTGGCCCCTTGCCTTTGGGTAAGGGGGGAATACGAAGGGCACCGGCCGCCACCCAGCCGCTCAAGCCGCTGGTGACGCTTCCTCAGCTGAGTCCTGACTCTGCATGGTTCGCCTTGCTCGGCTATCTGGGGGAATCCCATGGAGGTGGCGCTCCGCTCCACATCCCTTCTTTTTTGCCTCGGTTTAGCGTGTTGCTGTTTTGTTGTTGTTGTTGCTGATGCTGTTTACCTCACCACCTACCCCCCGAGGACATCACGTATCCTCTCACGCACTCACTCATTCTCCTCCTTCTTCCCCCCACATACAACGGCTGCAAGGCACGCTAAATGTTTGAGGGTGTAGGGCAAAGAACCCTTGTCACCAGCGGATCATACACGTCCTGTTTCCCACATTCTTTGTCCTGGCGCAGGACCCAATTTGACTTTCTCCCATTTTTCGCCTGGGGTTGCACGGCGCATTCTCGTGCGGTGAAGACGACCTGCAATAATCCGTGTCTCCCAGCTGAAAGACTGCAGCACCCGCGCATTCAGAGGGTGCCGCTCGCAAATGAACTGGGAGCGGAGGGGGGGTGGCGGAGGGACGCTGTCGGGGGTGTGATCTGGTCGAAGCAAACAGGACGCAGGATGCACGAGCAACCCCACCTCCAATGCGTGCGAGGCACACTTCAACCGTCGATGAAGCATCGGCCTTCAAAAAGGGCTGCTGGGAACTGAAGCGATGCGATACAAGGCAGTACAACCACAGGGGAGAGCTCGTAGAGTTGACCCACGTCGTCTGTCTGGGTCTGTGGCACGTTCTATTGCGACTCGAGGCATGTAAATTCACATGAAGGCGACCTTCCGCATCTTCCCTTTGCGGTCGTCCTTGATGCGTTTTCCGCCCTTCTCGGAACGCTGTGCCTGTGACTGTGAGTCCCACTGCCCGATTTTCATATTCGAGCTGACGAACACCTCGAATTGCATGTCGGTCTGCGAGTGTACGAGAATGAGAGGCTCTTTGGGCGCACGCACGCAGAGCTGCTTGGCAAGCTGGCGGTGCCTTGCATCCTGGAGGCCGACGAAACTCTGCAGTGGTGGGTGTGGTGTGGGCAGGGCTGGCAGAGGGGGGGGGCATATGGGTGGATTTTTTTTGCTCCCCCCCCCCCTAAATCCGAAAACGATTTTTCGGAAAATTAGGGGACCCCCCCTTGTCAGATGGGACCCCAGGGAAAATACCGAGTTTTGGATGTCCAGGATACCCCCACACCCACTGTGGGACACCAAAAGCGCCCCAGAAGAGCCCAGAAATGCCAAAAAATGGGTCAAAACTGGTCCCCCAGCCCTAGCCGGACCTCAACCGGGCGGGCAAGGGGCGGGTTGGTCACAAATCACAGAACACGAATGAAAACAAAGTACGGGCCCTGTCCACGCACCCTGATGGGCGCGACAGACCAGGGGGAAACCAACGAACAGGACCTTTGCCATATCAGGTGAAGACGTCTCAACACAAAAACTTTGGCTTTTAATGGGGAGGTGTCTCCGTGTCGACGCACGGCAACCCACCCGCTCTGCGGGAAAAAACGGCACCACACAGGGCACTATCCCTGACCCGACTCCGGAAAGAAGCACACGAGTGAGCCAACGCTACAACGACGTAGCGCACAACGTGGGGGGACGGGAACGAAGTTTTTTTTAAAAAAAAAAAGACTGATGGTGTGGATCTGGCGGAGCGAAAGCTCGATGATCGATATCGTCAATCAGACGAGCGCAGTGAACTGAAAATCACGATCAGCACAGGTCGCACTCAAAAAGGTCAAGTCTACGAGGGCTTGTGTAACGTGTTCCCCGAGGAAAAGCCTTACCTC
The DNA here is from genome assembly GCA_963210315.1 of Rhynchopus euleeides. NCBI lineage: Eukaryota > Euglenozoa > Diplonemea > Diplonemida > Diplonemidae > Rhynchopus > Rhynchopus euleeides. The sequence goes on along the minus strand of OY723321.1, from coordinate 641,698 downwards.
CACTCTCACGGTGGGCTTCTGCATTGCATGAGTAACTGTTTTAGCAGTCGGATTCGCAGTACCTTGTTGATGTATACTTAGGAAGGCAGAAGTATACTTACAATCAAACCCCCCCCCCCCCTCCACAACCTGCATAACGAGTGAAGGGTGATCATTCTTGTGCTCCCTTCAAATTCGATTTCACTACCCCCCCCCCCTCCGCCCTCCCGGCAAGATGTCTACCCCAGCCTTCGGCATGACAACCCAGCCATTCCTTTACCCAGCTCTGGGAACTGTTCTCGAGTTTTCCCAGTCACGTTCAACTCCATTGCTTTCCAGCCTAGTCCCCCGGGCGTAGTGCAAAGCCTGATTCGCATGCGATGATGGTATCCAACATTATCACACCAAGTTGCTGAGTATCATCGCATGGGATTGTGTGATACGATACCATTTGTGTGTGCGCAACGAGACCCGTCACATCAAGCCGTCCCATTATCGAGCCACAAAATGGGAGCTTTTCTGCATGGCAGCTGCAACCCTCTCTTCACCTTCTGACACCCCCACCCACCCGACCCCCTGACACCCCTCTGTGAGCTTTTCGACCACACCCTCAGAGCCCGATATGTTCGGGCTCTCTGAACCTGATTCTTGTTGGGGCCCTGAGCCCTGGGGAGTCGATTTTGGACTCCGTCATTTTTTTGTGTTACACGCGAAGTGTTTTCAGAATCGCGAGACAAAAAATCTGAGACGAACATGTTGTCATCACACACAGTGGGCTAAACACAAGTTACACCTTGTATTTGGCTGCGTTCAACGTATACCACACTTCTTTCTTTTTGGAGTTTAGCGATCACGATTCAGTTGGTCGATCTCTCCGCACATCCTCATGGCAATCGACAACCGCTAGTCACACAACGAATACACCACCGCCACCACGTCAATGAATTTTCTATTTTTCTCCTCTCTTTGCTGTCCGCTGCCTCCTGCCACTTCCTGGAAGTGTCATGACGCATCACATCCCATGTCTGTTCCTAAGACCTTTGTCATGTGCCACAGTTTGCGCACAAACTTGTGCTCTTTGAATAGTCATGGGTGGGATCGACAAATCTACTCCTCACTCATTTCTTCTATTCGCGCTGTGGGTTGTTGAGAAGATTCTGTTGACGATTCTTTTTTTTGTTTTTTTGCATGAAGCATACCTGTTGCTTGCTGGTTCACTGGCAGGACAACACCCTTCCGCAGACGGGCATTCCAGCCGCAACACACGTCAGCTCAACACGTCGCGTCTCTACCTCCTCCGGTGAGACTCTTTGTCACACAGATCATATTACCTCAACACAGGCTGGGTGTCATACCCGGCCTCGCTCACTACCCGCATATAGCGTAAAGGAGGTCGTTTCTGGGCCTTATCTTTATCTCCTTCACTACCCGTCATCATTTGTTGAAATTTGAATCCCACACCTGCCACCTCGTGAAGGTTGTCACAAAGTGATTATACTTCAAGAGGTTGTCACGAAGCTTGGTCCCATGCAAGGAACCAGAGGGTTCTTTCATCACTCCTAACGATTCTCTATTATTTGCAGCAATCTTTCCCTCCAAGTTCTGTGTTGGAGTGTTGAGAGACATTCTACGTCGCGTTCAGCTTTTCCATCCAAACCAGAGATGCCGCAGTATCTCCGGTTCGTTGTCAAGCCTGTATTCGCGTCAACCCCTCCCCAGACTGGCACCATCCCTTCGCCGAGGAGAATATCTCCACACAATAAGACTGGAGAAAGGAATTCACCCATCGCGCTGTGTATTCACAAAGCCCCTCTTAAATTCCCCGCCTGAAACGACAAGGTGGGCGTCGATTCCCCACCTTGAATCTAGTTTCCTGGGCTTTTCGAGGTGATACCACGTCGTCTTGCAGAATGCACAGCCTTTGGTGGTGCCAATGATACTGCCCCCGTTTTTTGTACTCATTTTGTCCCGACTCCATGAGACAAAATCGGGGAAGAAAAGCTCCTGGTTTTTTACGGAAATAATATTGTACCCAGATCCGCTTCTTCGATTTCATTCTTCTTTTTCTCATCTCCTTTGCCCTCTCCGGTTTTTTTAATAGTCTTGGCGGATGGCCAACAGTAGTGAAACTTTTCTGTGCTCCTGCGACCCTCCCTCACAACCACTTCATCAGACAGGGGAATGGTCTACATATAGAGTACGGTCTGTGTTGCACCAAGCTGGGCAGTGATTCGTTTTGTTGCCACGTTTTTGTGTCACTTCACGATCCAGCGGGGCACAGATAGTTTGCATATACGCAGTGGTGTAATTACATTTGGTAGCACCCATCGGGATCCTTTGTGTTCCTCTCACTGAGCACTCAGGCACAGGTCTCGTCATCCTGGGGCGACATGTTTGTGCATAACGTGGTGTCTTTTTCCTGGATAAAATCTAGTTTCAATCACGTTGTCTTGAAAGAGGCAATGGGACGAACTAAAGGGGCACGTCACGGAGATTGTCCCGCGCGGCAGACCCGGACTGCTCCCTCATCGGGATTGGCCAATGATGCCATCCCGCATGCACCAGCCCTCCACCGTGGGTGCATGTGTCCTGCTTCAAGCGTTACTGACACTTCTTTGAGGTTGTCGTCATCGGATGCTCAAAGGAGCATATTTGTTCCTTTCCTTTCGCGTACGCCTTGGTGTGCGCAGGCGGCTCGGGTCTTTTGCCATCGTAATTTGATTTTTCACTATTTTTTTTGCCCAAGCAAGCTTGCTTGTAACAGTGGAAGAGTCCATGGGGGGGGGGGCGGACGGCCCGTGCAGTGTGTTTTGAGACAGCACCACAACAAAGCTACCCGTTGCAACACACATCTTACACAGGGGCTCACGCAACACACTGCCGTTTTTGTGCGCGCAAACCAAATCCGGACTCCTTTCTTCTGAGTGGCTTGCCTTGCGTGGGGTGTTGCCATAAGGATGAGATTTACTCTCCCGCACACAACACAACACGATACCACACCAAACCAAACCATACCAAAGTCATTGTACTTTTCACTTCGTACCCGCCGCCCTATACTGAGCGTGTGTGTATGATGGAATGCTTGTCCCCCAGCGTTGCAAGTTCGGTTGCTTGCAGCCATTTGTTTTCCTGCTGACCAACGCCGAGTATCCCTGCGTTGCGAGTTCACCATTTCGCACAAAAGACGGCGTGTGACACACTTACACTGTTTTCGAGACCCCTCTCCACCCCTTTTCTTTGATTACCCACCTGAGGCAGACCTGGCCATATGGGTTGCCCAAGTGACATTCCAGCAGCTTATCTGATCCCAATGCAGGGCTCCTTCTCATGACAGCGTCTCAAGTTCTCTTTACTAGACATGAGCGAATCAAGCTGATATGGAAGCTGATCCAGACATGCGTGGGACATGTCCACTCGGCGACAGCTGCACGATCCGAACATCCAAGAGGATTTCAGAGGCCACCATGAGGTGGTATCGTGAGGATCGAGAACTTTTAAATACAGCTTTTCAGACTGGGCGAGTGCGAACATTGTTGTTACAGAGATGCATTGATGTGCCTGAATCATGTGAGAGGTGATGAGGAAACATTAATGCCCATTCCCACCAGATCAAGTTCACGACGAACCGCTACTGTCATATTTACACCTCATGTCAGACCCAGCGGGTAAGTTCGTGAACAATACGTGTGGCAGTGGTGCGTCGGTGAGTGGTTCCCAGCTCCGATTCAGACGCCCTCCCCTCCCCTCCCACCCCCATCATCTGCCCCCTTCCCGCTTGTTAAATCGTCATGTGCCCACATCTTGACCTCAAGTATCCGTTCCCTGCTGAACCACACATCACCAACACAGCAGGGCGGGAAGCGTGGGTTGACCCCTGTCCTCCACCTGGATGCCTGCTGCAAATGCAATCGACCCGACGCGGCTAGAAAACGGGGTGTTCAAGGGGTACAAAGGTTTGGAGGCAATTGGGTCTGCAGATGCGTCGCTTGAAAGTGCGACCTCGTTGTACGTGAACGCCTGTGAGAAGATGGGGATCAAGCCGAATTCGGCGATCGTTGCAAATCTGCCGAAGGTCCCTGGATCATTCTGTATGCGAGAGCTCAATGTCGCGTGTAACTTTATCGGCGACAAAGGCTTGGAGGCTCTATTCCCCGTCATCCAGCACAACCCGATGATGTCGCGTGTGCGCCTCAGTGACAACGGCCTTCGCAACGAGACTGTTCTCCGGTTGCTCAGCATTGTTAAGGAACACCCCCGTGTGATGTCGCTCGATCTCTCAGGGAACAAATTCCTCAGCATGGACGTCGGCACCCAATGCCTGAAGATTGCGCAATCAAACCCGAACTTCATGCACATTTCCTTGGCAAAGACGTCTGTCAGCAAGAAGCTTCAGGACACTCTTGAAATCCGCCTCAAAGACAACAGGCGCCGGACGGGGGAAGGGAATCGGAAGCATCTCGAGCAGCGTATTCGGGTTGAGCGGAAGGCCCTCTTCGAGGCTAAAGATCTGTTTGACAGCCTTGATCGTGACAAAGGGGGGAGCGTCACCTTCAGGGAGTTGCTCGAGATTGCGCGGGAGCGTGGGACAGAGCACTTCTCCATTGGCGGCATCGACGGCTCGGTATTCACCGCAATGGATACCAATCGGGATGGTGACATCACACTTCTTGAGTTCCTAAAGGTGGTTTTCGATAAAGTTCCTGAGGATGACATCTTGTATTGGATCAACTGCTACTCAGATTTTGTTCATCCGAAGTACAAGCCAGCCCCAGAGCTGTCACCTGAAACTCTCAACGAAATCAAAGAAATCTTCATCTCATTCGACAGGAGTGGGGATGGTGTCCTGAGCAAGACAGAGCTCATTGAAGCCTGCCGTTCCTCCTCCCTCTGCATGGATGTAGACAAGTACTTCGAAGAAGCAGACTCCAGCGGCGATGGGCTTGTAGATCTCCAAGAGTTCATCCAACTCATGACCCCCTACTACACAGGGTCGCTATGAGAGGTTCGGGGATGAGACTTGGCATTCTTCAAGTATCATTGGGTGAGGTGTGTGAGTGTTGTGAGTCGAATTGCATCCATGTGCCCGGTGCGCTCAGGCATCGCTGCACGCACAGTATTGTGTATCTCTGCATTTCTTCCATTTCGGGGTGCCTTACCAGGTTTGCTCCGATTGCGCTTTCCCGCACCGATGCTCATCACACAGGCACGGCTATTTGCTATTCAGACACGCAGTGTAACTGGAAACCAGCTGGCTCCCGACTGAGGCATTTGTCTGGTTTTCGCCATATACACTGTTGCAGATGCAGATCGCAAGTCTTGTCCGCCCCTCCCAGCCACCTATCGTGCTGACAGAATGCTATTCCTCTGCATCCACGCTTTCCTGCCCGACCCAGCCCCATACCAAGCCATTGCATGCCACCCACCACCCATCAGCTCTTTTGGACAAAAAGACTACAACCTTTCTCAACTATGGCTGACCAGCTGACCCACGAGCAGATCGCGGAGTTCAAGGAGGCCTTCTCCCTGTTCGACAAGGACGGCGATGGCACGATCACCACCAAGGAGCTGGGCACGGTGATGCGCTCCCTGGGGCAGAACCCGACGGAGGCTGAGCTGCAGGACATGATCAACGAGGTTGACCAGGACGGGTCTGGCTCGATCGACTTCCCTGAGTTCCTGACCCTGATGTCGCGCAAGATGCACGACACCGACACAGAGGAGGAGATCAAGGAGGCCTTCCGTGTGTTCGACAAGGACGGCAACGTATGCCCTGAACATTCTCCTGGGTTTGCTATCTCCCTGTCAGGCGGGCAGTAATCCTCAAACATGACTTGAGTGGAGCTCAGGACTGGCTCAGTTTCGAGTTCCATCCTTTCCGTGCATTTTGCCAGATTTTTCTGCGGACCCCCACTCACACAACTTTACGCAACCCCTTTCATATATCGCACATCTGTGCGTTCAAGACAGTGTTCATTCAAAGTTTCTCTGTTTTGCACGGGTAGCATTCTGCAGCTCCCCTCCACTGGGCATCACATGTTCCACACCTGTTTCACTTCATGCACCCTTCCTCTCCCACAGGGCTTCATCTCGGCGGCTGAGCTGCGCCATGTGATGACGAACCTCGGCGAGAAGCTGACGGACGAGGAGGTGGACGAGATGATCCGTGAGGCTGACGTCGACGGTGACGGCCAGATCAACTACGAGGAGTTCGTGAAGATGATGATGTCGAAGTAGACATCGCCAGCTTGAACACCCGTCCCACCCCCCCGCCAGCCGCCGTCTCCTTTCTCCTGTTCCCGATTATATATATTCCCCAAGACCTTTCCACTTTTCCAAAATGGAGCTCGCCCAGACAAAAGTTTTTTTCCCGTTTATTTTCCCAGAATCGAAAGCAAACGCTGGCCCTCAGCCCACCCCCACCCCAGCCTTGGGAGGTCCAGTCTAGTCCAGGCAAGAGAAATGGTCGGCTAGCGACGAGTCCGCTGAACAACCCAAACACTGTTTCCCTAACGTTCACGCCAGGACCAATGGAGTTTGGTCATCTCAGAGAAACTAGGGGGGTGATTGTGGTGTGGTGTGTGTGGTTTCATTCGTGCATCTTTTGCCCGATTCTCCCTTTTTTTTCGCTGTTACTTCTTTACTTTCGCCCTCCATTTTTTCCCCCGCGCCATCTCAGGTTGAGCTATATCCTGAGGGCAGAGCAAAATGGAGGATATTATTCTTTTCTCTCTTCAGTGCGAGTGCAACAACAATAACGACAAAACCGCTACAGGAAAGAAGCCTACCGGAGGAAAATCCAGGCAAACCATTAGCCTGCTCGAATTCACAAGTCGTATGTCACAGTGTGGGATTCTAAAAAAATGTTTTAGAGCCCGCTAACACAATGAGGAGAAAAGAATGCAATATTGCACTGGGGAAAAGTAGTTTCAACATAACAACAAGAAATGTGTATGGTTTTTTAAAAAAAAAGTAAAATTTGGTAAATGCAAAGGTTGCAAAGTCCCCCCGCCTGGACCCCGTGTACCCCTCAGGACGAACAAGAAGGGAGGTGAAAGCCCTCCACTTTTTTTTCGTCTTCTATTTTTTTCAGGCGGCGAAGTGACCTTGCAACATAAACAGCAGCTCAGAATGCACAGAACTGCGAAACGTGCAAAACCTGCCAAAAAAATGACAAATTGTGACACGAGAATCGACCATTCGACTGTACCCCGTAGGCGGGTGCACGATGCACCCCACATGAACAGACCCAATGCGCCCCGCGATGCCCACCCTTCACTACCCCACCCCCGCTCCCCCCACAGCATTTTGACACAAGCACATGCCGATCGGTACGGCACCACATCTTGGACACAACCTGCATACCACCAAGCGTAAGGAAACCATCTTATCTATTTTGTGCCCCCTTCCTACTTCTGTTTCAATACCCCCCGCCTCCCACACACACACACACCTGGTTGTGTTTTAGTGATACTGTATTGCGGTCCAACCACCAAGCCACTGACAGACAACTGCTACACACCCTCCCGTTGTGCATTGATCTTCCTTGTACAACATATCTGGTGTAGTGACTACAAAAAGGACTAACATTGCGAGAAGGTGCTGGGAGATTTACTTTTCCATTCCCTCTCGACGATCAAACCCCCCCACACACACACTCAGGGTGGGCTAGGACCCGTGCAGGGTTAACCCACCTAAAAAGTGATCAACACACACACACACCCCTTTCCCTCTCAGGCCCCACCGACACAGCACCGTATCTGCTTTGGGGGTCAGGCTTTGAGGCGACGGGGTGGTTGGGCCCCGCCAACCTGCCTCCGACTGACACGGCCTCCCCACACACACGCCCCCCTTCCATCCCCCATCTCTCCTGTCATGGGCTGCCTGCCATGGGCTGTCGAGCGGGTTGCCCACTGGGGGGTCTTCATCGCCCTGGGCCTGATCATCGGGATCACAGCAGGGGTGATGTATATGCGGTTCTACCTTGTCATCGCTGAACCGGTATCCCTCTACGAACAGGCTTTCCTGTGGGTGGAGGTTTCTCTCCTAATGTGGTCGTATCTCACTGCGGTGTACACCGTGCCCACGAAGACGTCGTATCACCCTACAGAGGAGGAGGTGCTCCGGATGCATTTCCAGGACACCCGCTCCGATATCGAGAGTGGTGATCCTGACTCGCCCAACTCATCCCAGGCGTTTGCCCTGCTGGGGCTCGGCCCGACAAACACCCTCAAGATCCAGCCCTCCGATGTCCTGCAGTTCTGCTCGTTGTGCGATTCGTATAAAATGCCCAGATCGCACCACTGCTCGAAGTGTGGGTACTGCGTCAACAAGATGGACCACCACTGCCCGTGGATCAACACATGCGTCCACGCTGACAACCACAAGGCTTTCTGCCTCTTCCTCTTCTATGTGACATGCGCATGCTCCCATGGGGTGAAGCTCTGTTTCCCATTCTACTATTCGGTGTTCACTCGAGGCAAGGCTCTCCGGTCTTGGTCGTACACCATCAGTGGGATATGGTGTGGTGCTGCCTCGCTGTCCCTGGTGGTGTCGATGGGTGTGCTGATGTGGGAGCAGCGGCGTGTCATCAGGGAGAATGCCACACAGGTGGAGGACTACATCCGCTGCAAGGCTGACGCTCGCAGGGACCTGCTCAACCACCGCAACGAGGCGGAGGAGCAGCGTGCCCGGAAGCAGCAGCAGCCTGGATGGCGGAAGCACCTGCCTGTGCCGGAGTTCACCTACCCCTACCACCTGGGGGTGTGGCGGAACTTCCGGCAGGTGTTTGGGGATTCGATCCCCATGATGTTCCTGCCGCTGAAGCCGTCGCGGACCTCGGGCATGCACGGCATGGTGGACAACAACATCTACTGGGAGGTGGCGCCGGGGTGTGGCCAGTTCACCCTGACAATCGAGCAGCTGTCGCAAAAGGCTGATAAGATGAAGCTGCTTCAGGTGGTGCAGGCTGTGGACTCCTTCTCTGGGTCCTGCTGCAACTGGTTCTGCTGTGCCCCGGCGCTTGCCTGCAAGTTCGGGAGGAAGGCGGTGTGCAAGGGCCCCTCCATCGCGGAGGCGCGGCTGACGGTGAAGGCGGGTGTGGAGTACAGCGTGAACCGCACCCGGGAGCACTGGGTGTATGGGCATGCCCTGCCTAGCACGGCGAAGAAGCCTGCAGCAGGGTGGTTCCCTGCAAAATGTGTTACGCATGTTCGCTACGAGGTATGTGTTGACCGTGTGGATTGTACTGGGTTGTTCGGGGTTGTGTGACGGGCATTTCTGTTGCGCCAATGACGCACATCGATCGGCAGGGGGGTTCTCCCACAGCTTCTCCGCGTAGAGTGAACCACGCAAGAGGAGCCCTTTTTGGCTCTGATGCAAGCACAACGAACAGTATCTTTGAAGTCGTAGCATCTTGAAGTTTTTGGGGCCACCACACCACCATCCCCCCCTCCCCAACAGCCCTACGGACACAAAGTTCTGACACGCGCCGTGGGGGTGTATCGCCTTGCAACAGGCGAGCTCCTGCACATTGATGGCCTGCGCGTGCGGTTGGAAGGCTCCAACGAGGCCTTTACCTTCCGGAAGGCGGAGCCGAAGGCTGAGGGAACAGTGCCGGAGGGAGGCACGTCTGGGGAGGGAGAGCGGACGGAAGCTGCAGATGGCAAGGGACCCGGCTTGGAGCTCATGGGAGTGCCCCTGGCAGCGGTGGAGTTTGACAGTCTGCAGTGGGCCACAGGGCAGACGTGGCACCGCGTGTCCCTCACGGATGCGTACGGCGTCCCGGCTGAGGACCTCCCTAGCGAAGGGAATGGGACCGAGCCGATTGCCACGAAGAAGCAGCAGTGAGGTGCACAAGGCAATGCAGGGTGCCCGGGTTGCCTCTCCTCCCCTCCGTGCAGCACTCACCCATACCCCGCTGTGGGTCAATACTCGCGATGCCTCTCCGTGGCCCAAGTCACGGATTGGGTCCAAATCTTCCCCCCTCCCCTGGGCCTGGAACTCAGGGTCTGTGTGTGTGTGCCAACCATGTGATTGCGAAATTTCTACGTTTTATCGTTCGGCGGAGCCAGCAAGAAGTTGAGTGAGGGAACCCTGCACTACATAGGCTCGTTTTTGTGTGCCAGGGTGTTCACTCGTCAGAGTCCGAAAGCGTCCGCCAGTCGCTTGTTTGCCTGTAGTTCTGACAGAGAATCCTGCCTCTCTGTCAGCGGGGTAGGAGTGAAATGTTCATTTTTTTGGTGTCCTGCGCCACACCAACGGTACTTCAGAACGGGAATGCATCCCGGTGATTGCTCCATTACGTACCGCCCGAAATACAATTCGATAGAACCCAACGCCTTCGTCAAGGCAAACCACCGACCTCCCCCCACCCCCCCACTGAGGTCAGGTGGCGGTGTGGATCTGAAAGGTCACATGCTACCCTCTTCGGTGAGGGCTTTGGCTGTGTGACAGGCCAGCACTACTTTTCGTTTTCCAGAGTGACGGGAGTATACCAGGGCTGTTGTCCACGGCGCAATGGCCAGGGGGGGGGGGCGGGGAGAGAGGGGGCGGAGCGGGGGGGGGGGGTGGGCAGCTGTCAAATATGACTGCAGCATGCCACAACCTCTGTTGATCATTGATCTGACCGCAGCGTCGTGCAGCGCCCATTCCCTTCTCAGCCGGGCAGCCGACGGCAGTGTTGACCGAAGAGACGCGAGGCAGATCCAGCGACCCCCCTCCCGCTCCGCCCCTCCATTCTCTACGACCTTGACACCTTCACCTCAGCGTGGGTATAGGCAAGTTTTTCCGTGTTGATTTCCTCTCTATCACCACCTCAACGACACCACACTCCCCCTTCCAGGCCACCAACACAACAGTCTTCGGGAGGGCCGGTCAGGGTTGCCACCCCCCACCCCCTCCCCCTTTTTCTGATGGAACCCGGCGCTCTCTGTGAGGTTTTGTTGAGCTGAAAGTGCGTACTACACCCCTCCGCCGCGCCCTGTCTCGACCACCCTGTGATGGCGGTGGGTGCTGTGTGGGCATTGCCTTGGGGGGTACCCCTGTTATGCAGGCGCAGGAGGGGATACAGTGCTGCCTCCCTTCTCACTGCTCTAGCCGTTGTTGTGTTGGAGGGATGTCGGCACTGCGATGCTGCAAACACCGCAACAGTGACCATCTCGCAAACCCTCAGCCCGACCGTCTCTGTTTCGAAGAGCAAAACTGTCACCCCTACCGATACTGACACAGGCACCGCAACAGCATCCCCAACAGCTTCCCTCTCTGCAAGCGATGAGCGGTTCACACACCTCAGAGTGGACTTCTCATCTATAGACTTCCACGCAGGCGATGAAATCCGCATCCGCGTGTCCACCGTAATCCACACATCATCGGGGGACACCTTTCTCGCCATGATTAATGCAACGCAGGCAGCCTCCCAAGGGGATGGCCCGTTGGAGCTGCGCATCTATGAGCTTGGGAATGACACCGCTGCCACGACGTGTGCCACGCTCGCCTCATCCGCCGCCGAGCCGGCCTTCCGATCCCAGGAGTTTGGCGTGGTGTCAGGGGAGTCCACGGAGATGTCAAGCGCGGCGCATTTCACAGTGTACACCCCTGCGTCGAATTTCACAGTCTGCGTGAGATATGCTGATGAGGCCTTCTCCTTTGCGTCCGAAAGGACCTGGGTGATGGTTCAGAGCAATGCCGACTTCTACGGGACAGATCAGACCGCGAGTGGGATGTGGTATTTCACCCCGAAGGGCCCGAGAGTCCGCATGTGGGCCCCGACGTCCCCCTCCTCTGGGGACTACGCGCCGATAAAATTCCGAACCGATTCCAAGTTTAACTTCACGACGGTGTCGACGTCGTGCAACTCGTCTGCCGATGCGGCCTGCTCTGAAGGCGATTCCTTTAAAATCGTCCCACGGGGCTCACCCTGCACCCTCGAGAGCCAGGGCGGCACAGCATACGTCGGAGCCAACATGGTGGCAAAGGGGGGTGTGTGGACCACCTCAGGGCTCGCCCGATACCACGAGGGGACATTCGCAGGAGGATTGGGGCGCATGGCCCATGGGGAGACGCTCCCATTTTCAACAGTTGCGACGTCTGGGGGTGTCGTGTCTGGGGACGCTGTTGGGTACCTCCGTCTGCCGAGCCCTCCGGGGGAGTATGAGATTTGCTTCTCCTCGCAGCAGAGGAGGGCGATGCAGTTTGAGGTGTCGCAGAACACCTCGGAGTGGAATTCAACCGTGACGGAGCTTATCGAGGGGATCCCCTTGTGGACTAAGGTGTTTCTGTGCGAGTCGGATTCATCCTGCGCTTCGACAAGCGGCGTTTCCCACCTCCTGGTTCTCAACTCAACCATGACCTGGTCGATGTACGACCTGACCCCCGTCTCCTGGGGGATAATCCGCTTCACAGGGCACGAGCTCCGGAGGGTCGAGTCGCAGGCAGCCACAACCCTCACCCCCACCGGGGATGCCTTCCGCTTTGTCCCAAATCCAAACCAAGACTCCCACACCCTGGTCTCCCCTGGCTGCTTTGGGACCTCCGCCATCCAGACAACCGGCATGGCGTATGACGGAGGGACAACCCTTGGGAGCGACCCATCTGATCCGGATGACACATCCCTCGCATCCAACGTGACATTCGGCGAAGCCTTCGTCCCGCACTCCGGGGAGTATATTGTGTGCTATAGGAAATGGGATGAGAAGGGGAAATGGCGTGTCCTCTCCTTCGACCCGCAGCCACACCCTGCATTTGGGAGCCTTAACTACACAGCGGATGTGCTCTCCCCAGGGGTTTACCGTTCATCGGTGAATGCGAGACCCTATGTCGCGTGGGAGCCCCTCTCCAATGAGACCCGAGCGGAGAGCGAGTCAACTATCGTGTTCACCGCGTTGTTCGGTGGAAGCCTTGATGCTCATAGGTGGGATGGCTACCGTGGGACTGCGGTGAGGATCGTGCCCAGCAGCAGAGGGTGTGCCGGGCAGCAGACCACTGCGGACCTCGCCGTCAACTTCGCAACGGAGGAGCGCGACGGAGGGGAGCCGGAGTGCTCCGTGCTGGATCTGGACACTGGAACCTCATGCCCGGGGAGGCACTCCAGCAGCCGCCTGAAGGCGCTGCATTTCCAAGTGAGGATGCCCCTCATGCCAGTCCCTCCTCTGGATAGAGTGTGCCTCCGCATCGGGTGGTCGAACTGGATCTCTCCGCCCCACATGTCGGAGGTGTTCACCAACAAGGCGCAGTCCTTCCCAGAGGCGTCTCAATTGTCAGGTGAGGCGCTCGCGCTGTACGCCAAGCCTGCCATCTCGGTGTCAACCGGTTCGCTGCTGGAGGGGAATGAGCATACGGTATACTTTACAGACACGGTGGGGAATCTCACAACGGATGATCTGGTTAGGATTATCCCGGCATACCGCCCGTTGGACATAGGGGAGGCCGTGGTGGTGACAGGCGACCCCCTCGGTGCTGCGACGCTGGGGTGGAGCCTGCCTGCGGGCACCCCGGGCACGGTGTGGGGTGTCACCTCGGAGGGGTACCGTCTGTCCTTCCCAGATGCGCAGGGGGGTTGGCGGAATGCGATCTTTCCCCCGGGCAGCCTGCAGCTGGAGGACCAGTCCTGTGCGCTGGATGAAAAGTATTATCGGGCTGACGGGTTGGATGCATCGCTGCAGCCGTACTGCGAGTCGGCGGGGGCGGGATCCCCTGCGACAGCAGGGATCATGAAGTCCCCCTGCATGGGGATGAAGAATGTCATCATGCTGTGCGCCCCTCTCACCCTGCGGCAGTGCAATGCCTCCCAGAAGCTGCTGGATATCGTGAAGGTCACACCGGACAACGTGGATGACACAGTGCCGTGGGATTCCACGGAGGAGAATCTAAAGGGGACAGCCGCCGTGGTGACCATCCCGACGTCGAGCTTTCACGTCTACGCCTTCTGCTACAAATCGAGGAATTCGGGGTGGCTGCGTCTGGGTGGGTCGGGGAGTGGGTGGTCCAGCGGGTCGTTCTTTGTCTCCTCCGCGGTGTCCGTCACAACGCTCCCTTCGGCGGGGACACGGCTGATCTGCGCGACGCACCAGCTGTTCACCATCACCCCATCCCTCGCCTTCACAGAGCTTCGGGCAAAGATGGTGCCACACGACCCTCTCCTGCAGAACGACAACTGCCTGCAGTATGCCTCCGGGACGACAACTCATGTCACCGCGTCTGCCTCTGTCTCCTCAACCACCGGTGTCAGCATCCTCCTCCCCGAAAAGGCTGGGGAGTACTGGCTGTGCTATCAGATCCTGCAGGTGGCTGGGGAGAGGTCTGAGTCGTGGAGGCGTGAGGGGCCCTACACGCTGGAGTCAACCAGCATCACCTGGGAGTCCTCCGGGCAGCTGCTGAATATGGGCACCGCCAACATCGCGCTGCTGCGTGCTGGGGGTCTGTTTAACATCAACCCCAATGTGGACATGGCAAAGGTTGTGTCAAACGACGACACCTGCCACACCGGAGGCGTCGCAGGGATCGGCCCCCTCTTCTCCACCCCTGTGCAGAAGCTCATCACCGACCTGGGCCCGACGGACGGGCTGAACTCAGAGGCCTCGTTTGTCATCACCCTCCCCCCCGTCACGGGGGATGTCCCCACCATCTACCACGTCTGCGTCTACACATTCTTCGTCTCCACAGGGGAGTTTGCCTGGGTGGAGGTGAGCCACGCCTCCGGCGCTCTCTTCATCACTAGGGGGAGCGACATCCAGGGGTGGTCTCTCGATGCACAGCTGCAGCCACACCACAGCCTGGGGCTCTCCGGGAAGGAGCTCGCCATGTCAGGTGCGTCGACCGTGCTCCCTTATGGGTCGGGTTTCTCTGTCACCTTCTCCCGGGCCATCACAGAGCCTGTCGAGTTCAAATTTGTAAAAATCGGAGGGCCTGAGCTGCGTGTGCCGAAAAATGACACCTCATGGGCCTGGGCTATGACATCAGATTCCCTCCGCGGCTGCGACCCTGTCGGGGTGCACGGGACTATGTCCGATGAGGAGTGCATCGGGGGATCGTGCTCCTTCGGGCAATACACTGGGGGGCACCGCCGGTACAACATGTCGCTGACCCTCCCCGATGTGGGGGTCTACTTTGTCTGCCTCCGGTTTGGGAATGGGTCCTGGCTGCTGGTTCCCTCTGAGAATGGGTTGGAGCACCTCTACACCGTCCCGACCTACCTCGAATACGAAAGGACAACCCCGTCGAATTTGACTGTGTCTGACCTGCGGGTTGAAGGGGTGTCCCGCAACCCTCTCGCCTCGTGGTGCCAAGGGGTGTTCTGCGGGGATCGTATCAAATTCGCAGGGTATGGGGAGCTGTGCCTCCCTCCACCGGAGGACCAGGCGGGGGCGCGTGCCGCGGGGTGGTTTGACATGGCGTCGTACGACTCCCTCACGTCCTCCGTGTCATTCTTCGACCCGCAGAGCCGTGCCACCTCCTTTAACTTTCCCCCAGAGTTCTTCCACTCCACAGTCGTCAAGGTGTGCCTCTACAAGGAAACAGACTACGGAACCCTGTGGCAGACCAGCCACGCCAACTCCGGCAACCCCTCTCCTGGGAACACATCCAACGCCTCAGGCACATCCCCTCTCTCCGGCGACGGGATGACTATGTCACCCCCCTCCGCATCGCCTCTGGGCTCGCCTGCCCCGGCACCACTGTCAAACGGCACCAATGGGAGCAGCGACTCAGCCCTGGCTTATGTCACAAAGCGTCATGTTGTGTACACCCTCTGGAATTCAGGCGATCCTAACGCGGGGGGTGGGTCTATCTATTGGAAGCCCCCTGATGCGGTGGACGTGCTGCTGGTGTTCTCCCCAAAGCATGATGTGGGTGCGACAATCCACCTCGCCTCGGGCGAGCTTCTGGAGATTGTGGTGCAGCCTGCCATAGGCAGCATCCCTGTGATACGGCAGGGCGTGCTGTTTATGGTGCTCTGCTCTGACATCGTGTGCAGCTCGCCGTCCGCAGAGGAACCCTTCATCGTGAACAACGTGGCTGGGTGCTTCGGCGACACCGCCACACGCTACGGCTGGGAGTCGTGGGGGAGGCGGCAGATGCTGAACTCCCGCGGGCAGGCCTCCTTCCGGTTCACCCTGACCTCGATCTGCCCCCCCTTTGGCTGCCTCGTCAGGTTTTACGCGAAGTTTGGCCAAACCGCAATCTGGTCAAAACCGGTGTCGATCCAATCGGGCAGCCTGGAAGTTCCGGATGGGGTGACGTTGAACGACATGGAGGTGCCGACCTGCATGGAGGTTACCGCAACATGCAATGTCACGGTGACCTGCACGCATGCCGAGGAGTGCCCCATGGTGATTGCCGCGAGGAAGAATGGGCCGAGGTTATACGCTGCGTCAGGGTTTGTCACTGTGTCACACCCTCCCCTTGAGAAGAACATCAGCACTATGGGGTTTGGCAACCCGAAGACCAAGGCGTGGAACAGCAAGGGTGTTTCGACCTTCATCCTCCTCCCATCCCTCCGCTCCGGCGTCGCCCGGGAGAGCGTCGTGCTGGACATCGTCCTCTCGGCAGTCAGCACGAAGATCACGGTTGTCATCACCAGACGCCTCCCCGCGATGGCCCTCATTGCCACAGCCCTCCCCCTCGACACACGCAGCAGCAGCTACAACTTCCGGAGGATGGGAAGGGTGCCGGCCCCACGGTGGATTCCTCTCACCTCGCGAACCCTCGCAGCAGCTGCCCCCAGCTCATTCCTCGTTGGGGCCACAGGGAGTTACCTTCAGATCGGGGTGCCCTACGAACTGCGCTTCTCCGTGCTGTCGCACAGCGGAAAGCCCCTCCCCATATCCGACAAGTGGCTTGTCAGGCTCCGGGTCACCTCCACCTCAGAGACCTGGGTTGTCGGGTCTGCCGGAGGGGGCCCCCTCTCCTGGGCGCCTCCTGTTCTGGCGCATAACAGCACGCTCCTCGGGCTGACCTTCATAGTGGAGGGGGGTGGGGGCTGCTCCAGGCTGAACGACAACAAGCAGTCCCTCGCAAAGGCGTTGGGGCAGGGGTGTGACTTCACCCTGGAGCTGAACGACACCTCCCTGGGGACCCACCTCTCCTCCACCATGCGCTCTCCGGTGAGAATCCCCGCCACTACCCTCCGCGTGGTGCTGCCTGGGGATAGTCTTTTCAACGCAACCTCGCGTCCCTCCCGTGGGGCGATCCGTGCCCCTGTCCAGAAAGGTGTTGATGTTACCATCATCCCCGGGACATATGTGTCGGGCGTCTTCATGAATGACGAGTTTCACTTCGGGGGGATCTTCGCACTCTTCGGGCGGAGTGGCACCGCATCTCCCGAGGGGGGGAAGCTGTTGGGGGTGGTGGGGAGTGGTGAGCCGTACCGCCGCTACCCCCTCCAGACGCTGAGCGAGGTGACCGACACATCCACCGGAGAGGTGACGGGGGTGTGGGCGGCGCGGTGGGTCTTAGCTGTGGATCGACCCTGTGTAGAATGTGTCTTCTCCTTCCACAGCGAGGCGGGTGCATCGCCTGAGGGGGTGGACAGCTTCCTCACTGCCGATTTTTACGATGACACATCGCAGCTGCACTGTGCGGTTGGCACCACCTCAAAAATCCAGTGGAAGAGCGACAGCTTTTCAAGCGACACCTTCACCGTCACGGTGGAGCCGCGCAATTCAGCCGGTGCGAACACACAGTGGCCCCGCCACCTCGTCTACCTGGATGGGGCAAACGTTGTGACCTCCGGTGCCCTCTCCCTCACCGAAGGCTCCGCTGTGGTTACTCCCACTCTCGACCCCTCCACAGGGCAAGCTGTGTCCGTGTCCTCCTCCTCCCCCAAGGTGATGTCGGTTCGCCTACAGAGCATCAACGGGGGATCCACGGCGGTGTTCACCCTGAAGGCATACGGGGCATCCGCTCCGACTGTCCAGACCATATTTGCCGCAACCTTCACGCTCAATGTAGCGGGGGCGGCTGGGAAGGCGGTGGCACTGCAGTGTGACGCGACTGCCCTGCTTGTCCCACTCCGTGTGACCCCGGTGATTTCCTTTGGGATCCGCTCTGCGGTGGGTGCGAAGCCTCTGTGCCCCCCCTGCAACTCCGGGACCTGCTTCTGCGACAGATGGCTCACCGACCCGATGTCAGACGAGAAGATCGACTTCCACATCCAGTTCTGGGAATCAACCTCCCTGGGAACCGCACCCGCTACCAACTCCAGCTACAACATCTCTGTGAAAACCGCCTCGGGGTTCCCCCACTGGTCGTGCGATAACGTCGGGGCGGAGTCGACCTGTGTCACCAGCAAGACCCTCTCCTTCCATGAGACATACGTCCCCATTGAGGGGAGGGGGGACTCTGAAGGGCCTCGCATCTACCACTATGGAAACTATGGAAAGGTGAGGGTTGCACGGCATATGGTGGGGTTCAGCAGCGCACACCTCGGCGCTGGGGTTCTCACAATCACCCCCGAGATGGCGCTCCCAGCGAGAGACGCGAGGTTTGAGATATGCACAGTGAACCCACCCAGCTCCATCTCGAGGGTTGAAACGGTTGCACCCCCGGGATGCATCGAGGTGCGGCTCTGGTCCTCCCCGGGCATACCAAGGCCCCTCTCTGTTGGCCTCCTCTCGATGGAGCTGTCGAACTACGTTGCCTCCACACCGCTCTACATCAACCTCAACTCTGGGGGATCCGCGCGCTTCCCCCGGGAGAACTCTGATGTCGCAGAGCAGGTGTGTGGGCATAAGCCGAGCCAGGTCCGCTTCCTCTCTGTTGCGTTCTACACCATGCCTGGGGATGATTATGTGAAGTATCCTGTTTATGACAGGGAGGTGTTCGTGACAGCATCGCATGGCTACCCCGCAGCCCTGCTGTTGGATCGTGTCTCCTCGGAGGCGAGGGTCAGGCCGAACATCACATCCGCGACGCCGCTCCGCGACCCGGCTGGTGTTGAAGCCCGGTTCCTCCACACCCTCAACCCCATCATGGGAACCGATTTCACGGTGCTGACCAGCGTTGCGTCAGAACCCATCACCCTGCAAGCCGAAACACCTGGTGTGTCCATCGCACCCTACACCACAAAGGCAAGGTTCGCCTCCGCCCCCCTCCCCCCTGGGAAGTACCTCTCCCTCCAGGTGCTGCCGGAGGTGGCCTCCATGCCGGACTGCCCCAGCAAGAGGACCATGTCGTGTCTCGTCAACTCCTACATCACGCAGTGCCCCGACCCCGGGTTGGGGTGGGGGTATGTCCCGGCCCTGGCTGGGCTGCCCTTCCCGATGCAGCTCTCTGTGGAGAACGACGAGGGGAGGAGGTCCTGGTCTTTTCCGAGGTCTGTTGTGCTGATGGAGGCGCCTACCCCGACGTCGGGCTGTGGGTTTGGGGGGAGGGCACGCCTGCTCCGCCCGCGAGACATAGTGGAGTCGATCCGCAGCGAGTCGGATTTCACAGACACAGACGCGGTGGACCTCCTCCAAGGCGTTGGGGTGGGCTGGGTGCACTTCTCCCAACCCTGCCAGGAGTGCCTCCTGCAGTTCACTCTATGCGACCCCACCGCGCTCTCCGCTGCGGCCTGCCGAGCCAACGGGCTGACAGATCTCCCCAACGGCCCCCCGATGCTGGAGAGGGTGCGGGTCACCAAGCCCTTCTCCGTGGAGAAGGCTGTCCCGACCCATGTCGCGGTTTCAGAGCAGGTCCTCCCAACCGCGTCGGGGGTGACCCCGGCGGGGCTGAGTGTTATCCAGGTTGGGGCTGCCTTCACCGTGCGGCTGAGCAGTGCGACAGCTGGGGGGGCGTCGGGGAGGTGGGCTTACCAAGACAGCCCCGGGGTGACGCTGTTTGAGGCGGATATAATATCGAAGTGGATTGACAGCACGGTGATAGACTCCGCAACTGCGAAGTATGGGAATGGCGGGTTCCTCGCAGGGTTCTCCGGAACTGTCGGGGGGTGCGAGGTTTCACAGCCAACCTTCGACGACGCGCACATCCTCCGTGTCCCTGCCGCACCGGATCTGCCCATCGCCTTCTCCTTCACCCGCCCCTGCACCCGCTGCGAGGTCTGGGTAAGGTACACCCTCGCAGGAACCTCCGCTTCCTTCGCTCTTCGCGCCACCCCAGGCCAGGCCAAGGCAACAGGCTACCGCGTGGTGGCCTGCGGGACCCGCTGGCTCCTCGCCGGAACTCCCCTTCCCTCCGCGGTGCGCCGCCGCCCCTTCTCGGTGATGGGGTGGAGGGTCGACCTCAACAACATGCCGTCATGGGATGCCACGGACACCTCCATGGCAGACCTGATCACCCCGGAGCTGGGCATCGGGGGGAACGGCGGAGGGGGGTTGTGGGATGTCCTCTCCCCCGCATCCCCGCCGAATGCGTCGGATCCGTCGAGGTTCTCCACCAGACCTATCGCAGGGGTTGCGGTGGCGAAGCTGGAGGCATCACGGGCGTGCTTCTCCTGCAGGCTTGAATTTGTCACGCACAGCCACTCCATGACGGTCCTCACGGAGACACGCCAGATTGTCGCAATCCCGATTGCACAGGAGAGGTTCACCCAGGGGTGCTGCAGCAACGCATCGATCTACCGCTTCACGGTGTTCGTCGCGGATACCCTGGGGGACAGGGTGTACACCGTGGGTGGTCCGACACCCCTGCCATGGCATGCCGCCATCCCACACATAGGTGCTGTCTCCTTGTCGGTACGCACTCCCAGGGTCCTCCCCCGGAGGATTGCATGGAGGACAGACATGCCACGCGAGTCCCCCTCCATCTCCATCCGAGGCTCCTGCGTGGTGAACGGGATCCCCTATGGGGAGCTGTGCGGCGAGGGGACCGGCCCGGGCACCGTGGAGGTGAGGATCACCGGAGGCCCCCTGACGGACTTCCCCCTCGAGTTTGCCCTCAGCAGCGGGGAGGCGGTGGTGACGTCCCTCTGGGGGAGCCAGGGCCCTCCCCGCGTGTCGCGTGGTATCTTTGCGACAGCTCTGGAGATCGACAACCTGGTGCCCCTGAAGGTGACGCCGGGGGATGGGGTGGAGGTGCCGGTATATGCGATAGGCGAGGCGGTTTTCGCAGCGGATACCCCTCCCATGCCCTACGTTGCGACCCTCGGGCTGTCGTATGCTGACGTGGCCTACTCCTGCCTTGGGTGCCCCGACTGCACCACGGAGGATGAGACTGTCGAGTTTGAGGATGGGATGGCGGTGATCCCCGTGGTGCTCTCCTGGAGTGCGGTCAACCGGACCTCCGTGGCCTGCGTCGCAACGGTCACCCCACACAACACCAGCATCCCTGCCGCATCCTTCCACATCGAGTCCGTCCTGACCCCGAGGTACACCTGGGCCTTTGTGTCCTCCTCCAGTATTCACATTGCTGAGCCGCCCCGCTCCCTCACAAAGACCGTGCACTCCCGTGTGAATACCCCAGTGGAGGTGGTTCTTCTGGCGTACACTCGGTTTTTTGAGAGGACTAACGTGGGGGGTTACGTCGACTGGGGGAATGCCACCGCGGGGTTCAGCGGGGCAGCCTTCCGGTCTGTGAATCGGAGGGGTCTGGCGTGCTTCGTTACGCAGTCCGTTGCCCTGTCGGGGTTTGGGACGCGGCTTGTGGTGTGGGGGCACTTCACGCAGCTCCCCTGCGAGATCCACGGGCTCCGCCTCGGGGGGAACACGGTGTTCCCCCAGGGCACCGCGATGTACAACAAGCTGGCTGCGGTTGGAACAGAGCCCGACGCCATCACCGTCGCACCCCAGCTGCAGAACGGCGTCAAGGTCAGCTACACGGGGATCGCATCCGCCACACCGGACGGCACGCCTGCAGGGGCGACAGGCGAACCCATCACCATCCTAGTCCACACCACACTGCCCAACGGCTCCCTTGCCACGGGTGACTCGGACACCCGCATCCGGCTGGAGCTGTCACGCAGCGGGGTGTTCCGCCAGCAGGTCCTCCGTGTCTCCGGAGGTGCCGCCCTGTTCACCGTGGTGCTGGACAGCGATACCTTGGATGTGCTGCGCGGCACGCACACCCCGTGGGATGTGAATGTGGTTCCCGCAAACGCAACCTCCGCGCTGACGCGCCCCACAGGGCTGCCCCCCATCTACATCGTGAGAGTGATGCGCCGCGTCGGTGTGGAGTTCCGCGCAGTCCCCATCATCGGCTTCCCCGAAGAGCCGTGGCGCCGCCTGCGCGAAGGAGAACCGTGGATGGTGGGCTACACCATGCAGCTCCGCATTGTCGCGCTGGACAGCGCCGACCCTCCAAATATCGTCAACTTCACGGGGAAGGTGACACTCGACCCCGCCAACATCCCCTGCGTCGGCAGCGATTCGGACAAGCCATGGCTCGCACGCACCTGCCTGCCCCCGCTGCAGGGATCCCAGAAGTGGCGCGGGGGTGCCACTCCCTGCACATCCAACACGATCCTCCCCTGCACCGGATCCGTGTGGTCGACGTGCCCGGCATACCCCACGGTGGGATCCCCCGTCGACATGCAGACAAGGCAAGGGGTTGTTTCTGGTACTCTCATCGCGGTGACAGCGGCGACGTCCACAATACTCACGTCAACCAACGAGAGGGTGGAGGCGAAGCGGTGGTTTGTCCACGCCTCAGGGTGTCTCCGGGGGAACACCGCGGATCTGAAGAGCGTCACCGCCCTCAGCGAAGGGGTGGGTGTGGTGGGGTCCGCGAGATACGACACACCTGCCACTGGGGAGGCCTATCTCCGGCTGGTCTCCAATGAGGTCGGGGTGCGCTATGTCTACATCCACGCCCAGTATATCGCATCGCTGACCCTGGTAGGGTCTGCCTGTGACACCTCGCTCGATGTGGGCTACGCTCTGTGCGACCCTCCATTTGCCAATGCCAGCGTGGCGTCGCACACAGGGTTTGCCCTCAACCTGAGCATTAACGACGAGCATGGTGACACTGTGCCTGCAGAGAACTACACCGCGATTTACATCTCAGCGGAGTGCATCTCTGGGGAGCCAGAACTGCGCCTCGGCAGGGTGGGTGGCATATCCGGGGGCCAGGTGCTCAGCCCTGACGGGTGGAACGTCTCCCGTGCCTCCGGAGGGTATGTCGCCTTCGACAGGCTTGCCTTCCACGGGAGTTGCATGGAGGCCGTGCTCGTCTTTTCCTGCGAGGGTGTCTCCCCCGATATGCATGGGGCCTGTGCCCGGATGAACATGACGACGCATCCCTTCTCCGTGGTGAGCCGGGGGGGGTGGGATGGGAATTTCACAGGCGGCCCCGTGGTGGCGACACCGCTTCCCGTGACAAACCCGCCGTCTCCCCCGATGGCACACCCGACGCTTCTCGTTAACATGGGGGACCTTGATGCGCTGACATTCAGCACAGCACAGCGGCGTGCGTTGGAGTCGACGGTGCTGAGTGCCCTGAAGTCAAAGAGCTACTACCCCGACGACATCCAGAGTGTGTTCATCGTGGTGGTGTGCTCCGTCCCGAGGCGACGTGCGGGGGAGGGGCTGACCCCGCAGGACAGGCTCGACCCTCTTGTGTGCTTGATGCACAAGGCAGGCATGGGGCTCACCCCAACCCCTGTGGATAGTGGTCTGGGCCCAGGGGTGAGTCCGGCTGGAGGCTCGCCGGGCGGCACTCCACCTGTCGACGCAGAGCTGCGGGAGGGGATTGTGCTTGCGGAGGACTGTGGGATGCTGGGGTGTGCGACGCTGATGGAGTTCTTCGTGGTGGTGCTGAACCCCTCCGACCCGACCCTGGCGAACGATGTGTTCGCCGCATTCCAGAAGTCAGTCAACGACACGTCATCGCCCCTGCGTGTGGTGTATGCGCTCGACCCCGCCGTGGCTTTGGTTAACACATCCTTCCCCCCGATACCCCCCACCGTGAAGCCGACACCCGTGCCTGTCATGCGTACGCCTCTCCCCGAGACGAAGCAGAAACTCACAGGGTTTGGTGGGGCAGCTGAGCTGTGTCCATGCCTCGTCCTTCTCTGCCTCAGTGCTGTGTGCACTCTCCTCGGATAGCCTGTCGGGGCTGCGTCTATTGGGCGACCCGCCCTGAGCGAGATTTTAGAGCGTTGCATATTGACAGAGAGATAGGGAGAGTCCCCACGATGTTTCTCCCACACTCAGAAGATGTGTGCCCGGGCTGTGTGGGTGGAGGGGATGCCGCAATGCTGCCGCACTGCGGTGCCCCAGCCCTCCAGTCTCGTGACCCCACCCCGTCCCCCGCCCGTCTTTCTTCTACTTCACTCCCCCCCACACCCCCCGTAACCTCGTTGCAGGGTGGGTGTCGGAGTGTTTCTCTAGATTTTCAGTTTTGTTGCGGAGAGGTTGCGCTGCTGGTTTGCTTATCAGCACCAGTGCCGCCCCCCCTCAGTCCGCAACAAGGGGAGAGAAGGCACGGTGGTGACGACCTCGGAGGGAAAGGGAATCATGAGAGAGGCGATGCGTGCTTTGAAATAGATTTTGAATATTGCCACCGCAGCCTTTGTGGTGCCGCACACCGGCCCTCTCCAGGAGACGTTGTTCTGTGCATATGGTTCGGTCGCCGTTCTTTTGGGGGGGGGGAGAGGGTTTGTTGCTGTGTTTCTCCCCTTTAGCACCTCACCCCCCACCCCCCTCTAGCCGCCTTCTGATTTTGGAAAACAAAATGCGGCGGCACACAGTCACGCCGAGCGAGCAGAAAGTCATGAACCTCCATTAGGATAAGGAACATCCGGACAAGCCGTCCCCACCCCACCACCACCATCACCCCTCACCCCATTGATCTGCCTTGTACAACATATCTGGTGTGGTGACTACAAAAAGGACTAACATTGCAAGAAGGTGCTGGGAGATTTACTTTTCCATTCACTCTCGACGATCAAACCCCCTCACCCCTTGGCTCTCTTGGTGTATACGCTTCCACCATCCTCTGGCCCCCTCCCTCCACCATCTCACTCAGGGAGAATCAGAGAGCCTCTGTACACCGCCCACTCCCGTCTGGTTTGGGCACCATGGCACCGCCTCGGGGGAGCAGCATCCAGCGCGTGGTGGCAGAGGACATGCCCCGCAGGGCCAAGTCGGAGGCAACCGAGGAGAGCGACGGCCTGCCGGAAGACCTCAACAGCCCCAGCTGCGAAACCTCGAAGTTCCCGACATGGAGCCGGGAGGAGATCATCCACTGGAACAGGATGAACGAGCAGTTTGTGGAGGACGTCCACATCGAGTTCTTCTACAGGCCGCACACCGTGCTCCTCATGGCGGTCATCATGGTGACCCTTCTTTACATGGGTCTCAACGAGCCGTCAGACATCGATCTCTACCACAGGGTCATCCGTGGGTTGGGCGCATGCCTGTTTGTCTTCATTGCCTTCAGTGTGGTTGCCCTGCCGAACGGGCCGTTTGTCCGACCCCACCCTGCTGTGTGGCGCATTGTGCTGGGCGTGTCCATCCTCTACTGGCTCCTCCTCGTCTTCGTCCTGTTCCAGACCCGGTCTGACGTGCGGGATGCCATTGTATGGCTCAGCAACGAGGTGAACATCCCTTACACCAGCCCGGAGGACTCACCAGAATACGCAGCTGACTGCGACTTCACGGTGTCCAACCTTGCGAGCAGGGTGGATGTCTTCTGCCTGGCACACCTCCTCGGCTGGGTGGGGAAGGCGCTGATGCTCCGCTCTGTGTGGCTCTGCTGGCTAATCTCCATCTCCTGGGAGATCACAGAGGTTGTGTTCTCCGGGCTTCTCCCCAACTTCTCCGAGTGCTGGTGGGACCAGGTGATCTACGACGTGCTGGTGTGCAACGCAGGGGGTATTCTCATTGGGTCGATGCTCTGCAGGCAGCTGGAGTGCCGGTCCTACAACTGGGAGTCGCTGACAGACGTCCCGACTCTCACAGGGAAGGTGAAGCGTGCGGCACTGCAGTTCACCCCGCAGGAGTGGACCAAGGTGGAGTGGGAGCCCTTCACCAGCCGGAGGAGGACTCTCAGCACCCTCGCAGTGTGCTTCGGGGTGCTGCTGACCGAGCTGTCGACCTTCTTCCTGAAGCATGTCCTGCAGATCCCCACCAAGCACCCCTTCAACATCTTCCGTTTGGTCATCTGGTTTACCTTCGGGATGCCCGCCCTGCGGCAGTTCTACCTCTATGTCACGGATAAGCGCGTCAAGCGTCTCGGGATCCAGTCGTGGGTCACCTGCGGTGTCCTGACAACCGAACTCATGATCTGCGTGAAGTTTGGGAAGTCTTTCTTCAAGAGGGAGGAAGCGATGCGGGCCACCCTCGCCTGGATAGTGGTGACTGTCACCTGCGTGGGGTCGGGGCTTGTGATCGCAGAGGTATGTCTTGGTGCGCCACGGCAGGGATGAAGAGCGGGTGGGAGTGATGCGTTTTCTCCTGTTGTTTTCGGAGGAATTCGCCGAAAGCTTACCGACATGCGAGCAAAAGACCCTCTGTGTCGTGGGGTGTGTTTGAGATCCTGCAGTCCACACCTTCCCGACTGCGATTGGAGTCTGCCGCACATATCCCCTTGCCCCCCCTCTTTACAGATCATGCGTGTCCGCAGGCAGCGGCAGCGGAACATCGAGAGGGAGAAGACGGAATGACCTGCTTTGGTGATAGGTTGTGAGGCATCCCAGCCGGTGGTTCTGCAGATGCAGGAATAGTTGAGTGGCCCTTTGGCCCTTCTGAGAAGGGCAGACAGTTCTGCGCTCTCTGCTGTGACAAAACGTTGTGGCGTGGTAGCTCTCGGGGTTGGGGAGAAATGATGGGTGAGAGTGTCGGCGGGAGCCTGAAAATCACATCACTCAGAGAACAGGCGGCTTCTGCCGCCCCTCCCCCTGGGCGAGGAGCCCTCTGAAATAGTCTAAAACGTACCCAACAACTGCGCTGTGAACTGGTGTTTTGAGCCGCCGCAATCATGCCTTCCCTTTTGCCGAGGAGGGGAGGGGGGAGGAGGCACGGGACAACTTGCCGGAAGGGCAGGGGTGGGGAGGGGGGGAGGGGGAGGGGGAGGGGGGTGACTGAGTTAACGAATCTGCCAACCCCGGCCCTCCCCCCCCCCCCCCGCCCATCTCTAATCATTTTTTCGACCATAACAGCAGAGCGCACACACAAGCACACGCCCCCCTCTTCTCCCCCTCCCCACAGTCACTATTTCTTAACAACCACGTGTCTCCTGTGGGAGGCAGCGCACACTACACGGCCCGTACCCTTGAAGTGGTTTTCTGTACACTTGATGTTTGTTGCTGGTCATCCACCTGATTTTGCCCGAAACCAATCTCCGAAAATCTCCAGTTTACGTATTGCAATTTGGGTTAGCGTGCTGGCATCGCAGCCTGGCCCCGAAGGACCATACCGTGAGGAACCGGGCCCGAATGCGCGTTGCACACTTTCCGGGGGCCCAGAGACGTGCTCGCGAGCGACCGCGGCACTGGTACGGGTATAGCGCTGCGCGGCGGGGGCGGGCGTGGCCCATCCCATTGTGAGGCTCGCGTGGTCCGGGGGATCCCAGTGTAGTCTGGGAACACGTTTGTTCCCCACCTCACGATATTGCCGTCTGCATCGACGCCTGCGGCCGCACATGCCTGTTCTGCACTCGCCTCTAACGCCGCGATCGTCTCTGCGCCACCTGCGAACACGGGCCGGGGTGTCATCCCGCCCCAGACCTCTCCAGTTTACCACCACCAAACTCCACCCAACTCCACCAAACTCCGCCAAACTCCACCAAACTCCGCCAAACTCGGGCCAAAATCAGCTACAAAATGGAGGTCACTACCATACTCCCAGCCCCAGGAAGGGTAAGATAAGCCTGTGGGGTTGGTCAGAGACTGGTTTTCGTCTTGGGAAGGGTCTCGTTGGGAAGAATATCCGATTTGCTTGACCGCACGACGCCGTTGGGTGAAGGAGAAGTCGTACGGTACACTTCCTGTTCCTGGACAGACCGGGGTTCGATCCGTACTACAGGCCAACTGCCCCCCTAAAACAGGGAGGAAGATATCACTTGCACACCCGGACATTACTTGCACTGCGTGCAAGTCAGGGACCTGGAGTGCAAGTACAGAGTGGACTCCAACTCCCCTAGCCCGCTAGCGGGAGTCTGGGTCCGGGAGTCTGAGACGCGAATGCGTGTCCTAGTCACACAGGCAATGCGAATCGCATTCTCGCATGCGAGAATGGGTAGACAGGTAGGTCAATGAAACCGTCTCCTCTTCACGATATTCGACTCGCACCCAGCATCACACATTCAATTCTCCAAGTAGTCTGCCTGAAGGCAGCTGGAGGCAGTTTGGGTGGTGTAGCCGTCACGCGACGTGTTCAAGTCTGTTCACATATTGACACGGAGGTGGTTCTCACAGGGTATTTTGAGGGTTTCTCCCCTCGACGGGGGGCCAGGGGTGCAATTTTTACTGTTTTCCACGAGGATGTTGTCGGGAGGAGTTCAAGGCCTACCTGGTCCTGAGTGCGGCACACCTTGTTGCCGACACCCCCTTGGCCTTCTGGAAGAAAGCCAAGGCAGCCCTCCTCCCCGCCTTTGGCCGTACGTGGTGGGGTGTCTGCAGACCTGGCTGAGTATGACGAACGTGGACTGCATCTTCAGCATCGCCACCGCGGAGAAGAAAGACGAGCACGCGTATCGCCAGATGAGTACACCGTCAAGTTGTGCCTGAGGCAGGCAGGTGGTGTGCTGGGGTTTACGGGTGGTGGGTACCCCCGAGAATGCGACTCGCATTGCCTGTGTGCCGTGTGTGGGAGTCGCGAGATGGCCGCCCGTAGTCCGGCTCAAATTTCAGCGGCCGGACAGGATTTCCAGCCATTTTGGGTGAGGCCATCCCTTCCCAAAGTCGCATGAAGCTGAATGGCTGAAGTACCTCGCTGTGCCCAGTTCCCCTGCTGCAGCCAGGTAGCGGGCTGCCTCCTTGTCGCGGTGCAGCAACAGTTCGTTGGTGGCGGTGGGGGGGTGCCGGCTGTGGATAAGGCCTTCGCGTCTCTCCGATCCTGCATGGGCTCAGGTCTCCAGATGATCATCACCCCTTGCCTTGCTGTAGGTCGGTGGGATGGCGCCCGAGCTCCGCGTTGTAGCTGGCGCAGCGGAGTCGTGCAGGTCAGGCAGGCTCCTTGAGGCCTCCGAGGTGATGTGCGCCCCACCCCGTGGTTCCTTGTAGAGTCGCAGACAGGTCCGTGCGCACGGTGGGAACGTTCGTATCGCCCGTTCCGTGCCAGGTCCTGGAGAATACCTTTGGTTGAGTATTGACGCTCTCGGGTTCAAACCCCATTCAAGGTCCTTCGCTACGTCATCACTGGTCGTCAGTCAGAGGGGAAGAACGGCGTCCCTCACTTTTTTCACTGCTCACAGGAGCGAAGGCCAAGTCCAACATAAGTAGTAGCCTTGAAGAGAAGGCTCCTGATATCTCCAAGCATTGCGCCGAAGACCACACTGCCCACCAGGTTCTTCCCCGTCAGTCGAACAGTCTTGTTCATGTTCTGGGCAGGGTGCTCTGCCTCGGTCACCCCGAAGCCTGCTTCAACTAGGCTAGCCCAACATCTTCCCTCAGTGTTCTCACAGGGGTGTCCTCAGTATCTGGGTCCCTACGGCAAGGCAGCGTACCAGGCTTTGCGAACCCGAAACAGGCTGTCCTGGTGGTTGCATACCGCCGCAAGCATGACCCTGTTGCTGCGTAGTCATGGTTTCCGTGAAGTGGGGTGGCGACAGGGTGTAAGTCACGAGGGGAAGGGCATGTGGAACGGCCACTGCCCAGTCCCCAGCGCCCTCCGCCCCATAGGACATTCGATTTTTTGCAGGGAACAACCACACAACACCGCACAACACCACCGAACGCCACCAAACTCCACCCAACTCCACCAAACTCCACCAAACTCCGCCAAACTCCACCAAACTCCACCAAACTCGGGTCAAAATCAGGTGGGTCATGGCACAATGCGTCTGAATGGGAAGGGGGAGATGGGGGGGCGTGGGACATCCTTCGTGTTGAGCGCAACGGCCTGCCCGGGACGGGGTCAGGTCAGGTGTCTGGTGGGCAGTCACCCAACGAATCCCCCCCTCCATCCCCCGCTTGATGGGAACGAGGGTGAGGGTGGGGCAGACGGCCTGCCCTGCGCCAGCTGAGACAAGCCCTTCGTCTGCCTGGGAGACTGCCTGAGACGGTAGGTGCACACATGGCTGAACTGACCAGATTGCGGGGGACGCCCACACAGGACACCCCTGCTAAAGGCTCGGGGAATTGGGTGTTTGGTCGATGCGTTGGTTTTCAACAGCAGCAAGCAACGGGGATGGGCCAAGGGGGGGGGGGGGAAGGGTGTCCGCGGTGCCTCATGCGCAGCGGGACAGTGCAACCCAGGGCTTGCCATCAGTTGATGTGTACGAAAGATTTCGGGTGAGCCAAAAAACAAGCCCCCCCCTTTCACTTTTTCCACCCCTCCTCTCGCCCTCGGCAGCTGCCCCTTGACCCACACTGTATTCAGAACCCGTTCTTTGCGTGTCTGGGTGGGGCTGTCGGGGGTTGCTTCAGGGAGGTTCACTTTGAATGCTTCGAACCTTTGCCTTTTCGGAGGCCGTGTGCTCTGATGTCTCTTGGTTTGGTGACGTTGTGGGTCTGTTTGGGATTTCCTCGGGAAATCGTGTGTGAAAATAACCTGTCTGGCAAAAGAAGTGTCTGTTCTCCGTCCCCCACCCCCCTCCCGTGGCTTTGTCCTGTGTGAGAGGAGATGTCTCCACGCAGCAATCGAAGGCGATCCTGGCCCCTTCTCCCAGCGCGTGGCAGGCTGTTGCCTTTGAGGCACATGTGCGAAAGAGTTATTACAAAACCCTCACCGGGTGGAGGTGTCACCCATACTAGCCCACCCTCACGCCCACCCAGACCCGAGTGGCATCATCAGACTAGACCTAGAAGATGTTGCCGCTCGACGTCAAAATCAGGATGGATGTCGGATGAAGCAACAGTTCAATCATCAGGTAGTGTAGCTTACAGCCGTTTCGCAGGTTGTGGAGCTGAAATACTCCGAACAGACAGAACTAGAAAAAAAGACTAGAAAAGTGGGTCACCACAGATGGCAGCAATCTAGCTGAAAACGAACAGATCGGCTTTTTATTGCCGGAACCTGGCCCAGGCCGTAAAAAGCGACTGAATGTGTTGAGCGCACGTATAGGGCACCCATGCATGAAATAACGCTTCATTCATTTCATCCAATTCCAACGCCGTGATTCTCCCGGAAGGTGTGTGTCGGTGCGGCTTGTGTCGGGACCCGCTTCCTTTATTTTGCGGCTGTGAAATACACAAGAAGTCCCTGATTCGTTCATTTGCTTCTTCCAGACAGGCTCGGCCAGGCGGCTTGTTTAGTAGGTTTGTTTTTGGTCGTCGTGCGAGTTTTATTGCCGACAGAAATCACTCCGAAGACTGTATCCCGCTCCCCACAGCAGCACATCGGGTGTATTCTTGGGTGAGCCTTACCCGAAAGAAACAAGGATGAACAGGTGATTTCTACGGAGACCGTGCGACGGCTCTCACCCCTCCCCCCTTCGATAGTGTTCCTATGAGTCTTGCAGACGACGACTGCAAACAGTTCATCCCACGATGCACACGTCTTTTTCGTTCTTGTCAGTGAACGCAAGAAGGCACAGCCAGCAATCAAATCGTGGATCTCGCTCTCTCTCTCGCTTCTCTCTGCTGCGGCGTAGATTTCCTCGTATGAAATCACGCACCTGCATACTATGTCACTCTCTTCCACCCACTTCCCCTTTAACAAATGGCTATCCCTTCATGCGAGTGCACCAACAGGTATTCAGTCAGGTGCGGCAATGATGAGGTAAAGAGCGGGGATGGGGTTTCTCGAGAACCACCGCGGTTATCCGTGGAGGTACCTCCTGCCACCCGGCACCCATGATCCAGGCTGCCGTGGTTTGTGTCACATCACGTAACTTGCTAGGGGGGTGGGAACCCCCCGCAAGGTGTGATTTTTGTTGATGGTGTGTGCAACAGGCGACTTTTGGACCAACCTTTCCTTGGGAGGTTTCTTCCCCCCTGGGTTTTGGATACTCCCCCCCGCTAAGCTATCTGACGTCCTGTTCCCACCAGAAAGCCCCTCTGAAAATGCACTGGTGCTGACCGAGTCCGCTGGATCGGCTGCACCCATCCCTTGTTTGTGCGTCAGGTCGACCGCAGCAGTGTCGCTGAGAAAACCTGCCTGCCACAGTGTGCCTGCCTCTTCAGAGACTTAGCTTGCTAGCTCGATCTTCTGCCGTGTGACCGACACATGCCTGGACAGATCTTCCAAGGCCTGACTTGCAGGCGTGTCTGCGATGAGGGAGAGACACACCACTACACCCACCCCACCCCACCCCTCCCGTCCCGTACCCTCCCCTCCGCCCAGTTTTTTTTGCTGAAGCTGCTGCCCTCCCCTTCCCGGGTTGCTCCCCAGCAACTCATGCATGCCACCCCTATCCTGCTGACCTCAAACAGAGCCACACTACACTATGCGTGTTGCAGCTGGGGTCCTCCTTGTGTGCGCGCTGCTCGGCAGCGCACATGGGCTGAGCGAGGAGTACGTGCGTGCGAACTCGCGGCTGCTGTGGCGCAGCTTCAAGAGTGACTACGCCAAGCGCTATGCCAGCCTGGTGGAGGAGGAGTACCGCTATGAGATCTTCGCGGCGAACATGCTGAAGGCCGCGCGGATGGAGAGGGCACAGAAGCGTGGTGCCACGTTCGGCGTGAATGCTTTCTCCGACCTCACTGCGGAGGAGTTCCAGCCGTACCACAACCTGCGGGTGAGCCCCCCGAAGCCCTCGGTGCGTCGCACTGTCGGGAAGCGTGTGGCGGCCAATGCCACGCGCGACTGGAGGGTGAGCGACGTCGTCACGCACGTCAAGAATCAGGGGCAGTGCGGGAGTTGTTGGGCATTTGCAGCGGTGGCCAACATCGAGGGGCAGTGGAAGCTGGCTGAGAATGACCTGACGTCCCTCTCCGAGCAGCACCTCGTGTCGTGCGACACCTACGACGCTGCATGCAACGGGGGGTTCATGCACAACGCATACGAGTGGCTGCTGGACAACACCGACGGCAAGCTCGCCACCGAGTCCTCCTACCCCTACGCCTCAGGCACAGGCACCGTGCCCGCCTGTGCCTCTGCCTGGAAGGTGGGTGCCACCATCACCAAGTGGGACCTCCTCAGCTCCGACGAGAGCGAGATGAAGGAGTGGGTCGACCAGAACGGCCCTGTCGCTGTCGCTGTCGACGCCACGGCCTGGCAGACCTACTCGTCAGGGATCCTGACTGACTGCTGTGAGGGCACCTGCGAGCTGAACCACGGTGTGCTCATCGTGGGCTACGGCAAAGACTACTGGATTGTGAAGAACTCGTGGGGCTCGAGCTGGGGCGAGGCTGGGTACATCCAGGTGAACTACGGGTCTGGGGAGTGTGGCCTGAACGAGTACCCCGAGTCGGCGCTGATTTGAACATAACATGTGAACCTTGTTGACCTGGAGTGTGCGTACGGCCCGATCGAAGAATAGAATACAATGCGCAAGTGCTGCACGTCCCACGCAACAGAACGTGACCCCCTGGGCCAGACCACCCCTGCCCAGGGCGCAAGAACATCCCAACTGGGTGCGAAGAAGTGTGCTTCTGTCCCTCACCCACCACAGCCCCCCTCAGGGCTGTTTTGTTTGTTTTGACCTTCGAGATGACTTCTTCCATGTGCCGGCAAGCCGGCAGCCATCCGTGAGCACAGGTGTGCCTGGTGCCTGATGGAGGATGTGGCGGAGAGAGGACGGGGGGCCCGTCGCCCCCTGCTTCCCTCTCCTGTCTGTCTATCCCGTTGTGGGCTCTCGTCTTGCCCAGTCGTGTGACTTCGTGTGACTGCCTGCTGTGGCAGAGTCTTGTTTCCCTTCATTTTGGGGGTGTCCCCACAAAAGGAAGAAAATATGCGAGTGTACCATTGATGCTAACGTTCATCTCCGCCTGTCTGTCAGGCGTGGATTGCAAAACCACAATCCGGTGCTCAGAGGCTGGCTGTTGTTTTGGAAAGGGCCCGCTGAGTCATACCACGGCAACAGAGCACTGTCGACTAAACCAACTCAGCAGAAGCCTCTCCTGATTTGCAAGCAGCAGATCTGCCCCACACAAAGGTGTCGCAATTCATTTGAGCTGCAACACCTGTGTGTGTCAAATACGGGCCGCCTCCAGGGAAGCGACCCTCAACACCACCATC
This sequence comes from Rhynchopus euleeides, assembly GCA_963210315.1. NCBI lineage: Eukaryota > Euglenozoa > Diplonemea > Diplonemida > Diplonemidae > Rhynchopus > Rhynchopus euleeides. The sequence goes on along the minus strand of OY723321.1, from coordinate 607,568 downwards.
CTTCAACGCAATTCCACGCAAAGCGACGGAGAGCTGATTCGTGAAGAAGGCGCCACCTGCCCCACCCCACCCCCACCCCCACCCACACCCACACCAAGTCTCAGCACCGTCAGACTCTTCTGCACCGATCTCTCTGCTCTACACCACCACCCCTCCAGCTTCTGATTCTTGCTCCTCTCCGCGTGTCTCTTTCGCACAGCACACACCACCCCCTTCCCCTCCTCTCCTGCCACCACAACTCGCAGGGTCGGGGGGTATACACCACGCCAGACGACATGGCACTCAAACCGCTGCCGACAGAGCCGCGCGTTGTGAACAAGCCGGACACCCTGTGGCGTGCCGCGGCAAAGGGGGATGTGGAGCGGCTGCAGTCATACATCGACAACAAGGGCACCCTGGACGAGGGTGATGACTACAAGATGACGCTGCTGCACCACGCGGTCCACGGGGGGCATGTGTCGATCGCGACAATGCTGATCAAGGCAGGCGCAGACGTTGACAAGCAGGATGCTGAAGGCTGGAGCCCTCTCCAGGTGGCAGTCGACAAGAGCAACGTGGATATTGTGAAGCTGCTGTGCTCCTCTGGGGCTGACCCCTGCACCAAGGACACCTACAAGCGATCCCTGCTGCACATCGCAGCGATGAACGGTGCGAGCGACATCATCACCGTGCTGAAGGAGGAGGGTGGGTGCTCGCCCAATGCGAAGACCGTTGTCGGGATGCTCCCCCTGCACTACGCAGCGCAGAACGGCCACACAGAGGCCTGCAAGGCGCTGAAGCCCACCAAGGCACAGCTCGAGACACCTTACAGCGACAAGACGGCAGCCCAGCTCGCAACAGAGGCGGGCCACACTGAGACAGCAGCCTATCTGGAGTCCTGCCTTGCCTGAGCAGGGTGTGTGTCTAGCAGGGTGGTCTGACCTGGGCCCAAGGGTTCAATCGGTCCTGCCTGCATGACCCACGAGTGCCCCGCGTTCGGTGCCATGCCGACACCCCCCTGCGTGTGCGTGGGCAGGCCGTTTTTTGTAGCGTGGGGGGGGGGGGGGGATGGGGTGGGGGTGGTGGTTAGTTTCTTCTTTGGGGCTTGTCTGTTTCAACCGCCGCGTTGAGATCGCCAGCCCTGATGCCTTGTGTGGAGCCTTCCTCGTTCAGGTTCTAGTTTTGGTAGAGTGCCACACTGCCCTGCACGAGGGGGTGGCAATTCCCGTGGATATTTTTTGTGCGTGTCTCTCAGAGAAAGAACCGGCAGTGGAGGAGAAAACTGATCACAGGGCTCAGGACAGCTTTTCAAGTAGGGTGTGCACAGCAGTCCTCTATGCTGGGTGCAGGGGGGTGTGATGGGCAAAGAGGGGTCTGCCAAGAGAAAACAAGAGCCCCCCCGTGACAGCGCACCTACCTCTGCGTGCTGCGTCTCGGTGCGCGTGCCCACGTGATGTAGTCTTTTTGTTGCCGCCCCAGGTGCAAAGAGGGGGATGCAAACAAAGATGCAACCGAGCCCGCCCTCAGCCCCTCCCCTTCTGTGTTCGCCGAGTTTCACACATTGCCCCCGCCCCCACACCCTCCAGCCAAGTACCCACCCACACAGGGATGCACCTTCACACAGCCCGCAGGAGCTTTACACTCTTTGCCGCTCAGCTCCAGAGGCAGGGGTCCTTTGCAGCCCAGCGACGGTGGGCAACAGAGATGGCGACCTTCCCTCGCGTGGTGGTGTCTGCCCATGGGGCCGCAGATGTGCTGCGGTACGAGCCTGAGGGTGGCAGCGTCGACGCGCTGAAGGCCTCCCTCGCCGAGGGCCAGATCCTTGTCGAGAGCAAGTTTGCGGGTGTCAACTTCATCGACACCTACTTCCGCAGCGGGCTGTACCCGAAGGAGCCGCCCTTCACCAACGGGCAGGAAGGCGCAGGCATTGTTGCCGCTGTGGGGCCCGGTGTGGACGCCTCGAAGGTCGGCAAGAAGGTCGCCTTCTGGGGCAACGTGACAGGCGCTTACGCGAAGTTCACCGTGGTGCCCGCAACGGGCTACACAGACCTCCCCGACGATGCCGACCTGAAGACGGCAGCAGCGTCCATCCTGCAGGGCCTCACGTCGCACTACCTGGTGCACTCCACGTACCCCGTGAAGAGCGGCGACTGGGTTCTGGTGCACGCTGCGGCTGGGGGGTGCGGGCTGCTGATCTCCCAGATGTGCAAGAACCTGGGGGCGACTGTCATCGGCACCTGCTCCACCGCGGAGAAGGCACAGCTGGCGAAGGAGGTGGGTCGGTGCGACCACGTCATCAACTACACAGAGAAGCCCGACTTCGCCGCAGAGGTGCGTGCGCTTGTGCCCGAGGGGGTGCACGTCGTCTACGACGGCGTCGGGAAGGACACTGTGGAGGGCACCCTTGCCAGCCTGCGTCGCAGGGGCATGTTCGCCTCCTTCGGCAACGCCTCGGGTGCCGTGCCGCCTGTCGCTCCCCTGAGGCTGACCAAGGCGGGGTCCCTCTTCATGACCCGCCCGACCCTTGCCGACTACGTCGCTGACCCTGCCGAGCGCAAGCAGCGCACGGAGGACGTGATGGGCTGGCTGAAGGACGGCAAGCTCGTCTCCACCGTGGGCCTCACGCTCCCTCTTGCCGAGGCACGCGCCGCACAGGAGGTATGCCTGCACACCAGCGGATGTTGCGCGGGGCCTGATCACGAGGAGGGAAGGGTGTTTCTCGTGTTCGTCATTTGTGTATTGTTGGCTTGGCCTTAGTGTCAGCATATTCCTCAACCCACACCCCACCGCAGGCGCTTGAGGGGAGGAAGACCACCGGGAAGGTGGTGCTGGAGATTGCGTGATCCCCTTCAGAGAGGACGAAGGGGATGTGAGGGTGGCGTTGATACAGTGCTGGCAACGCATCGGTAGCATGCCCCACCCTCAGAGACCGCACCACGCACCCACACAAGCTTAGTGTAGTGTTTGCTGCTCTTGCCCCCAGGTGGGGGGTGGGTTCGGTGCTGGGTGGCTCAAGAGAGGGGCAGTGAGAGTGACGGCCCCCCCGCTGTGTCGGGGACAAGCCTGCCGTGTGGCGTGCAACCAAAAGAAATACAAAGTTGTCTCAATGGGTCTGAGGGCGGTCCTCGCCATTCCACTGGAGATGCTGAACACTGCTCCCTTCCCTACTGCATGGGGATATGGGCGTCAATGGGACAGAACGGGTCTGCACGGTAGCCTAGCTCTCGCAGTTCCTGTGACTGACTCCAAAAGAAAAACAAACCGCAAAACGTTCTACCGTCCCCCTCTCTCCCCCCGCCTCTCACAGTGCGCACAAAACCTTTCGGGTGTGCCGGTTGTTCCATGCGGCGCGCGCGTGTGTGTGGGGGAGAAAACGAAAATAGCAGTGGGGCCGCCACCTCTTCCCCTCCTCTCCCCTCACCTGCCAGACCGATGAGGCTCTTCGACCCCAGCTCGAACACTCACTTGCTGCTGGTGGGTTGTGTTGGATTTGCCCTCCCTTGATACTTGTGACAAAACCAGACGAGACCCATCAAGAGTGTGCCACCTCTGTTTCACACTGTTGCCAAGACAGACGTGATCAAATAATACAAAGCACACGGCATCTCCCCACCATCCTACCAAGGAATCCCCTTGAGGGCCCATTGGCCTGGCCGACTTGGCGGGGCTGGGAGGGGCTTTTTCTGGACAGAGTTACACACCGGACCGTGCGCAGCCCCCCAGATGGATCCGTGAGGGCCTGGCTCGAGGTGCCCCTACTCTGCTGTGCTAAGGCGGAGCCATGGAGGAGAGCAGGGCAGACCTGACAAGGCTGCTCGCACCCAGCACGGCATGTGTCGACCTCCGCAGCGTTGTGTTCAACCTCGGGACTGTCAAGCTTGTCGCGCAGAAGCTGCCGGAGCTCAAGTGCTGCGAGACACTCAACCTCAGCGGGTGCTACCTCGGGGGGTGGGTGTCGTACATTGCAGACGCGCTGCCCACGTCGCACATCCTGACCCTCGACCTGTCGACGAACTACATCGGCGAAGCCGGCGCAGATATTCTCGCCAGGGTGCTGCACCGCACAAAGGTGACCTGCTTGGACCTCTGGGCCAATGGGATCGGCGATGCAGGCCTCACCGTGTTGGTGGAGGTGCTGCCCCACACACGCATCACGTCGCTCAACCTGCGGAGCAACCGTCTCACCCGGGTCAGCATGCGTGCGCTGGCTCGGTATATACCGCTGAGCAACCTGACGTGCCTCATCCTCCGGAACAACTCACTGAAGGATGCAGGTGTCAAGCTGCTGGTGCAGAACTTGCACATGTCGTCGGTGGAGGTGCTTATCCTGGAGGGGACGGGTATGCGCGACCCAGGCCTGCTGGCGATCGCCGCGCCGTCGATCGACAACATCGGGACTAAGTCTGTCACAGGCGAGAAGAGGGCAGTGCTGCCCAACTCGTGGCTGAAGAGTGCGATGAAGCAGGTCATCACAGGGTGCCGGCTCACATCGCTCGATGTGTCGTTCAACCTGTTCACCTCAGAGTCCATGGCAGGCATCGGGCCCTCCCTCTGCAACATGAATTTGACCTCGCTCAACCTGCGGAACTGCGGCCTGGATGACACGGCAGTTCGGCATCTGGCGCAGGGGGTGAAAGATTCCCTGTTGACGACCCTGGTCCTGGAGGGAAACCGGATCACAACGTTGGAGCCGTTCATCTCGGGTCTTGTCAGTTCGCCGATAGTGAGTATCAACTTTGCGAGGAACCTGTTGCAGCTGCCTTCGGTGGAGAAGCTGCAGGCCTTCCTGCTGTGCCGCAAGGATAGCGCTGATGACTCTAAAGTGAAGTCTTTCCAGGCCTACCATGAGTATCAGTCACTTGAGCGGACCTACGATGTGTTTCTGAAGGAACTACCTGCGACGCAGCTCCGGAGTGTTCTGATTGATGATGGGAAGGTCGAGGCACACCCGCCTCCAAACCCAGCTGTGCTTGTGTGTGACGGCCTGCAGCAACGCATGAATGAAACAGTGAAAAAACTTCGTCTCGAAAAGGCATGAGGGCCTTTTTGTTGTTGCTGAGGAGTGCCGGCTATTGTAAGCAGGCATGGCAAGTCGAGAAACAAATGACATGTTTGTGCACGCTTTCCAGCGTCACGACATGTGATGGGCGGAATAGAAGTCTTGATATGCTTGCAAACAGGCGTCATGAAGTGTCAACCCGTCCCCCAACGACCCCGCGTATCCCACGTTCTCATGATTGCTTGACAGTGTCCCTGCAGTTTGTCTGAAGCCTCCCGGAGGGGGCGATGTGGGTTGGAACGCAATTTTGTGAGGGCCGCAGCACCAGCACCTGCCACTCCGCCTGCTGCACATGATGATACCATATATAATCCTTGAAATCCGACAGCACCGCTGAAGGCGGAAGACACACGCATGACTTAACACTGCTGACCTGTGCTGTGGACACACAGGAGGCTGCACGCATGAGCATGAGCAACCTTCCGGGGATGACCGGTCTCTCTGTCCCGGCCCGTCCGATAAAAGGTTGCAAGAGACAACATGCCTGTAGCTGTTCCAAGCATGCACCACACGTCAAGCACACACCACCCACACACACCACAGATACCACCCTTCCTTCCTCATCACCATCAACATGTCTGTCAAGGCCCTGGTCCTCGTGGCATGCCTGCTGCCGGTTGTGTCGGCACGCCGCTGCTACAGCGACAGGCAGTGCTCTCCCGCATACTCGTGTGTCGGGCACGTGCGCTTCCCCTGGATCAGGTTCTGCAAGGCTGACCCGCGCACGCCCCTGCCGACGCCGCTGCCTGCCAAGAAGTGTGTGTTCGACGAGGAGTGCGATGCGGGTGAGGTGTGCCAGACGGCGGTGCTCCCCGACAACACGTGCGACACGGAGTCACGCTGCGTGAAGCGCGTGCCTGTGGGTGGCGCGTGCGGTGAGGTCGAGCCGTGGTGCAAGCCCAACGTCTGCAGCGACAACCTCGTGTGCCTGGACGGGACGTGCGTGAAGCCGACGGTGACGTGCCAGCCGTGGTGCAAGCCTGGCGAGCCTGGGTGCCCGTGCAACAGCAACCAGATCTGCCGTCTGGCGAAGACGAGCGTGACTGAGTGCAGTGCGACGATCGGCCTGTGCGTGGACCGTGTGGGTGAGGGGAAGATGTGCGGGCAGTGGTGGGCTCCGTGCTACACAGACCAGTGCCAGGAGGGTCTGGAGTGCAGCAAGTGTGGGCTGGAGGGTGGGTGTGAGGGCATTGCCGACGCACCGCTTGTGTGCGCTCCCAAGGAGCAGTAAGCGAACTGATATGTGACTTGTTGCACAGCAAGTCGTATCCTGTCACAGCACTGCATTGCCTTTCCCCCTCCTCACCCTCTGCCAACCCGCTTTTCTATTTCTGCTATTCTTTGCCAGCACCTCAGCTGTGGCGATGATGAATGCACACCACAGGCTGCATTACGACACCTCTCTGTGCATGTGCAGTGTTCTGCATCACTGCCGGGTGCATGTGTTCCTCTGACAGGGCACGTGCGAGGCAGGGGTGGACAGAACCCTGTGCAGGTACACACGACGGTGTTTCGTTTTGATCATGCAATGTTTGAATGTGGCTGACGAGGGTTGTGCGAAGGCACCGTCTGTGTCTTGTAAACGCAGAACCCTCTGAAGCAAGCAAGCTCTGTGTTGCGATGGATTCGTCTCTTTTCCGAATCACGCACACGCATCATCCTTTTCACGCGCATTTGCGTGTTTTTGACGTTCATCCCTGTGTTTAGGTGGTTTCTGCAGCTGTGCCGTTCGCGACACACAAACACCAACAGACATGAGTTCACACCACAGCAAGTTTTGTGGTGGGGTGTTTCCTTCACGTAGGCATCAGCAGCAGTTCCACCTCACTCCCGCTCCTTCCAACATCCGACCCTTTTGACTTGATCATCAGAGCTGAAGCCCACACGCAAGTGTGTGGTGCAGTGCATCGGGACGGTGTGCCCAGATCTGGCACACAAAGCACGCTGTGGGGTGGCACAAGCACACCACAGCACCGCAACGCACAACAAACAGATCCTACCCGAAAGTGAAAGAACCGAAACAGCACGGCCACCACAGCCAGTGGTGACGGCAACTATCAAACCGTTGTCACCCAAGTCAGCTCCCGCACCTCGAGCGGGGGAAGCTGACACAAACGGAAGGCACGTGCCACCCCAAGACGAATTACAGTGCAGAGACCCGACCCTCCTCACAACCCGCCCCACAACCCACCCGTTTTGTGCCTCTCTGACACACCACACCGTACCACACCTGCCACCACCCTGCCTGCTGCACATGATGATACTATTTATAATCCTTGAAATCCGACAGCACCGCTGAAGGCGGAAGACACACGCATGACTTAACACTGCTGACCTGTGCTGTGGACACACAGGAGGCTGCACGCATGAGCATGAGCAACCTTCCGGGGATGACCGGTCTCTCTGTCCCGGCCCGTCCGATAAAAGGTTGCAAGAGACAACATGCCTGTAGCTGTTCCAAGCATGCACCACACGTCAAGCACACACCACCCACACACACCACAGATACCACCCTTCCTTCCTCATCACCATCAACATGTCTGTCAAGGCCCTGGTCCTCGTGGCATGCCTGCTGCCGGTTGTGTCGGCACGCCGCTGCTACAGCGACAGGCAGTGCTCTCCCGCATACTCGTGTGTCGGGCACGTGCGCTTCCCCTGGATCAGGTTCTGCAAGGCTGACCCGCGCACGCCCCTGCCGACGCCGCTGCCTGCCAAGAAGTGTGTGTTCGACGAGGAGTGCGATGCGGGTGAGGTGTGCCAGACGGCGGTGCTCCCCGACAACACGTGCGACACGGAGTCACGCTGCGTGAAGCGCGTGCCTGTGGGTGGCGCGTGCGGTGAGGTCGAGCCGTGGTGCAAGCCCAACGTCTGCAGCGACAACCTCGTGTGCCTGGACGGGACGTGCGTGAAGCCGACGGTGACGTGCCAGCCGTGGTGCAAGCCTGGCGAGCCTGGGTGCCCGTGCAACAGCAACCAGATCTGCCGTCTGGCGAAGACGAGCGTGACTGAGTGCAGTGCGACGATCGGCCTGTGCGTGGACCGTGTGGGTGAGGGGAAGATGTGCGGGCAGTGGTGGGCTCCGTGCTACACAGACCAGTGCCAGGAGGGTCTGGAGTGCAGCAAGTGTGGGCTGGAGGGTGGGTGTGAGGGCATTGCCGACGCACCGCTTGTGTGCGCTCCCAAGGAGCAGTAAGCGAACTGATATGTGACTTGTTGCACAGCAAGTCGTATCCTGTCACAGCACTGCATTGCCTTTCCCCCTCCTCACCCTCTGCCAACCCGCTTTTCTATTTCTGCTATTCTTTGCCAGCACCTCAGCTGTGGCGATGATGAATGCACACCACAGGCTGCATTACGACACCTCTCTGTGCATGTGCAGTGTTCTGCATCACTGCCGGGTGCATGTGTTCCTCTGACAGGGCACGTGCGAGGCAGGGGTGGACAGAACCCTGTGCAGGTACACACGACGGTGTTTCGTTTTGATCATGCAATGTTTGAATGTGGCTGACGAGGGTTGTGCGAAGGCACCGTCTGTGTCTTGTAAACGCAGAACCCTCTGAAGCAAGCAAGCTCTGTGTTGCGATGGATTCGTCTCTTTTCCGAATCACGCACACGCATCATCCTTTTCACGCGCATTTGCGTGTTTTTGACGTTCATCCCTGTGTTTAGGTGGTTTCTGCAGCTGTGCCGTTCGCGACACACAAACACCAACAGACATGAGTTCACACCACAGCAAGTTTTGTGGTGGGGTGTTTCCTTCACGTAGGCATCAGCAGCAGTTCCACCTCACTCCCGCTCCTTCCAACATCCGACCCTTTTGACTTGATCATCAGAGCTGAAGCCCACACGCAAGTGTGTGGTGCAGTGCATCGGGACGGTGTGCCCAGATCTGGCACACAAAGCACGCTGTGGGGTGGCACAAGCACACCACAGCACCGCAACGCACAACAAACAGATCCTACCCGAAAGTGAAAGAACCGAAACAGCACGGCCACCACAGCCAGTGGTGACGGCAACTATCAAACCGTTGTCACCCAAGTCAGCTCCCGCACCTCGAGCGGGGGAAGCTGACACAAACGGAAGGCACGTGCCACCCCAAGACGAATTACAGTGCAGAGACCCGACCCTCCTCACAACCCGCCCCACAACCCACCCGTTTTGTGCCTCTCTGACACACCACACCGTACCACACCTGCCACCACCCTGCCTGCTGCACATGATGATACTATTTATAATCCTTGAAATCCGACAGCACCGCTGAAGGCGGAAGACACACGCATGACTTAACACTGCTGACCTGTGCTGTGGACACACAGCCTGCACGGACTCACGAGCAAGGCTGTTCGTCCGTCGTACCCTCTTGATCGTGTACTTCTGCTCTACACGCACCCCTCCGGACAGGCGGCCACCCTTGTGCATCACACCTCACTCTTGCCTCTGGCTGCCACCCGCCTTCGGGTCGCACAGCACGTACACATCCTCGGGCGGCGACCTGTTTTCGTTGTCTCTTCTCTCCAGGCCTCACAATGAAACGTCTGTTCGGCAGGCACAAGAAGGACAAGCAGAGCGGTGGCGTGAACGACATGAGGCCCAGCCTGCAGGTGTCCGAGGTCGACGATGACTGGCAGCTCTTGGACGAGGAGGGTGAGTGCACCAACTACACGCCCGACACCCAGCAGACGCCCTACGTCAGGCTCTTTGCCCCTGTGGACCGCCTTGTCAAGCGCACAGACTTCCAGGCGATCAAGACCCTTGGCAAGGGTGCCACCGGACTGGTCCTGCTTGTCCGCTACAAGGTCGATGGCCAGCTCTATGCCCTGAAGGTTGTCGAGAAGCCGAAGATCCTGAAGTCAGGCCGGCCGGAAGACGTTGTCCGCGAGCGGGACATCATGCGCTCTTCGAACTGGTCCAACTTCCTGGTGAAGATGCACTACTGCTTCCAGAGCAAGACAAAGCTCTTCTTCGTCCTCGACTACATGCCGGGTGGCGACCTCTACTACTACACTGGGGAGTGGGAGGGCGGGCACTTCGACGAAGCCACTGCAAAGTACTACTCCGCCAGCATCTACATGGGGCTGCAGCACCTGCACAACCACAAGGTTGTCTACCGCGACCTCAAGCCGGAGAACGTTCTCCTCGATGCCGACGGCAACCCCAAGCTCGCCGACTTTGGGCTTTCGAAGGAGCTTTCCAACGTCGACACCATTGAGGAGCGTGCGAATTCATTTGTGGGCACAGCGTTCTACATTGCGCCCGAGATCCTCCGGAAGAAGCAGTACGACTACTCGGTCGACTGGTGGTCCTACGGTGTGCTGGTCTTCAACATGTTGACAGGAGAGAACCCGTTCTATGGGGACGACTGCCGCGCCATCTTCAAGGCCATCCTCCAGAAGAACTACAGCATTCGTCCGGAGTACCATGTGAGCGAAGAGGCGCAGGATCTCATCTCGCGTCTGCTCGACAAAAACCCTGAGACCCGCATCTCGGGTGAGGACGTGAAGAACCACCCCTGGTTTGAAGGGTTCGACTGGGAGGGGCTCGGCAAGGGGGTGGCCCCCCGCTGGCGCCCGATCGAGAACCCCGTGCCTGCGAACATCGAGGGGAAGACCATCAACGAGGACTCCTTCAGCATCAAGGACCAGCGCCTCGCGGAAGCAAACCAGAAGCTTTTTGCAGACTTTACCCTTGACAACACCAAGGAAAATCCGCTCGATTCTGTGGAACCTGGTTCCATGGACTGAGCTGCAGGACGGGGGCACAGCGTGTCCCCGTCTCCCCTGAGTGACAGGGGTGCTTTGGTTTTGGACTGCCGAGTCGTCAAGGGCTGGGGGCACGAGGTAGTCCTTTGGTTTTTCCTTGCTTCGGGCAGTTGGGGGGGGGGGTGGGGCGAGGTGTGGTTTTGTGCCTTTGTGTCAGCATGTTCTCGGCAAACCTTCCCCAGCCACTCCCAGCTCCCCCCCCCCCAACCTGCCCTACCTTGGCTGGCTTTCCTGCTCCGTTTCGTCATTCTGTTCCGTTCCGTCAAACTTTCTGGGCGTGACTCCCCCCGACTGCCAAAGAGAAGCATCTTGCCACCTCCCGGTTTCTTTTGGGATGTATTTTCTTCCTCCTAGCACTGTGTCGGCAAACCTTAACCCTTTAAACACGAGCCACCTTCGATTAATATCCCGTTTTTTTGGCCTCGCGACCTACGCTGCCTTTTGGGCCGATTTTGCCTCTCCAAGTCACAAACACATCCTAGTGAGGATGGTTGGCCCCCCCCCCTGTGAAAGGATGGCGGATTCCGTGGCTTATGTGGCAGATTTGGGTTCAGAAATTGTTCAGCGATTGGTCAGGCTCAGAGCGCCTGGTGGGACACATAAATACCGGCTTTTTGCAGTAGCAGCGCCTTTGCACACCCTGCACGCGTGGTTTTCGCTCTCCGGGACCGCCTTGTCGGTCAAGGAAGGCCCTTGGTGAGGTAGAACGATACTCTGTTGCAGAGTGGGAGACCTGCGTGGTGCGACTTAGCTCTCCAGTGTGCAGCCAACTCTAACAAGATACCGACCATCCCCCTTGTAAATGTCCGGCCCTCGAATCCCCTTGGAATTGTCCGCCTCGGGGCCTCCTGGGGGGGCGGACAATTTCAAGGGTCTCCTGGGTACGAAGGCCTGCAGTGCGTATGGGTGATGTGAGGGATGTCAGGTATCCACGCAGCATGAGGGTCGTCATCTGGCAGCACTGCAAGCCTGTGCCAGTGCATCGCTCTTTGATGAACGGCAGCCCCAACCTGCCTCTTGTACATGATTCTCCAATCAGCAAGCCAGCCTCACCGGCTGCCATATCTGCGTGGTGTACATCGAACTCAGCACTTCAGCTGATGGGACAGTTCTTCTGGTGTCGTTGGTCAAGGCCAAGACTGGCAGATTGAACAAGAGTTGGATGAGCACTGTCAGGTCAAATGAGTTGGGACTTGGAGTCACCGTCAGCATCTCTGGGTGGTCAGCGGTGCACGGTGGTGTGCAGCCCTCAGTTGGACGCCCACTCTCCTGTGTGCAGGGCTCCTTCTCGCCACATCTAGGGGTCCCTTGTCTTTTCGACAAATCGTGTCCCTCCACGACCTCCACTTCGTCATACCCTCATCATTACCACTCCTCTTGGCCATCCAGGCCCACATACGGCACGCCTGCTTCTTCTGGTGCCCCCGCTGTTGCAGATATGTCCTCGGAAGTGTAAAATAGGGCCAGACAGACCGAAGATGCGGCCAGGACAAAGAACAGCGAAAAAGGCCTCAAAAAGTGCGAAAAATGGCGAAAATACCGTTCATAGCAACACGATTTGAGGACCACAGGGGGGCATATTTTAGTGTTTTTTCATGCACCGTATACCCCAATGGTCTGTAGGAAGACGTTTTCCCCCTGGTGAGTCCGGGAATGTCCTTAGGAGAAAATATTTCAAGTGTGCTGTAGTTTCCCGCCACGTACGTGGCGTTCCGTGTTTAAAGGGTTAAAAGGCAAAACCACCTGTGTGGAGTGCTCGTGTTGTATGCGCCAGCAGTGCCATTCTTTGGTATTGAGTTAAGGAAGACATAGGGCATAGGGGTGTCTCTTCCCCGATTGAAACAACATTTCATGCACTCCACCAACAACCGGGTGGGGGTGTGGGATGATGCGGGGTGGGGCTGATGCAACGAGGTCCTGCCCATACCCGCCCTCCCGCCCCGTGACCCAGCTCCAACTGTACGAGGCTTCTGTTGTGGAAAAAGAAAATATTGCGCGCCCCCTCCCCCCTCCAAACAAATAAATCCATGTCCCATACTTACCGCGATATCGCCTGTGGCAGCTCCTTGGTGTCGATTTGTGTGCTCCACACGGAAGGTCTCAGACAGCCGTGACGGCCGCGCGAAATTCCATGTGTGGGGCGATCTCCGTAACAAGGCAGTGAGCTCTCCTCCTTTGCAAAACTGCGACCTGGCCTCTGCCAGTGTGTGACTGTGGAGGGCCTGCCTGCCTGCCTGTCTGTGGCGACCAAATTTTTACAGGCGTTGGTGCTGAACGGGCCATCTCACCTCCCCCTCCAGTAGTCGTGCCTCTGTGTTGTGTGTGTATGAGCCCAATATAGATCGCATCTGATCAGTGCGCTCAGTGCGTTCTCCCCCCTGCCGCAAGGAACGTTTCTCTGCCTATGGGGAAGCAGAGAAGGTCTGCCAAAGGGACTTGGTTTGTCTGCCTCAGCGAGGCAGGGGGGTGGGTGTAGCCGATTTTACAGAAACTTTCGGGGGGGGGGGTCACTCTTATCGTACACGCGTCCTTCCCCTCCCTCCTCCCGGTTTCCTTGACCTGTGTGGCATGGGGCCTGTATTGATGCGGCTCTCTAGTGTGTGATGAAGTTCTCCCGACCCTCTGATATGTCTGTCTGTTTCTCTCTCTCTGCTAGCGGGGGGGCACATTTGAGCGACTTTGGGCTATTCAAGTCTGGCCTAATAAAGGGCTTGATTTGGATGTGCAGCACAGAGCCTCTTGGTGACACCTGCAAATCAATTCGAATCCCCGGTCGGGGAGTGTTGCCCGTGCACACAACCAAATACCCGTAAATCTTGTGTGCGCCAAGGAGATTTGTGCGCACCACGGGATGCACCCGCTGAGCTGCCCTGAGGAGAACTCGATGTACCCCCTCGAGATCGCCTTCACAAAGCTGGGTCCACGGACCTCGGCTGCTGATTCATTTCATAAAGTCTCGTTCTGATTCGTTCAATCCAGACACAGAGCAAAAGGGCCCTACATACGCAACAGCAACTCTCAGACGCGAACGATACACAGTGTGCGCAGGGTGGAAAGTGACGTGTCTCTTTGTGTCCACCTGCCTGCCAAGCCACCAAAGAAGTCCTGGAAAGAATGCCATCCGCCACACTCTCAGTGCCTGTGGCGCAGCGTGCTGCAGGTGCTGTCAGAGGCTCAAGGCTGGCTGGAGAAAATACAGCCCGTTGGGAAACCGCTCGACGAGCTTGTCACGAGTGGGGGCAGGGTGGGGTGTGCTTCTGGCAGAAATAATCACACACACCAAAGCTCCTTTCCGCTGTGGTGGATGTGTTGCAGGGAAGGCGTCTGTGTGGCCCTCCCACCCCCTGAAGACGGCCAGCCTGGTCCAACGATGAATGCCAGCAGGGTGCAGTGCAGTTGTCCTCGCCCCCTCCCTGCAACAGACTGAAAGTTGACGGACAGGTGAAACATTTGCTGGCGATTATGGTACGTTCTGCGAGTGCAGAGAGTTGGGTGCGGGTGCAAATTGCTGATTCCTTTCGAATCCATGTGTGTGCGGTGCCTTGGAAAAGCGTGAGGGGTGTTACTGTGTGCTAGGAACGCCAAGGCCTCAGGCAGACGCAACAGGGTTCAGTTCCCTCAGGCTGCCTATCATCCTTGCCGGAGATGAGGCAATGCGGCAAGGCAGCGGTGCGGCATGTGATGACAACCGTAGCTTGTCCATGAACCTGATCTCTCAGTCGGCATGCAGGGCAACCCCCTGCGCTGACGATAGACACTTCGTATTGTCCTGACCTCTGATGCATTCCCCTTGCTCCATCCGGCACCACACAACCACCGGCAGCGGTGTGATGACAATCTTCTCAACGTTTCCTGTTAGCTTGATCGACCCTGATGACAATCCTACTCAGCTCACTCTGACTGCTCTCCCATGCTGTGTGTCATGTTGCTTCGAGCTTCGACGATTGTCACCCGCTGTAGTTTACTGCAGGCACCAATCGATCGTCAGTTGATTTCGATGAACACACGGGGGGGTCACCACAAATGCACGCCAAGGCCTCAGGCAGATGTAACAGGGTTCAGTTCCCTCAAGCTGCCTATCATCCTTGCCGAATATGCGGCACACAGTGGCCACCACGAAGACACGCCAAGGCCTCAGGCAGACGCAACAGGGTTCAGTTCCCTCAGGCTGCCTATCATCCTTGCCGGAGATGAGGCAATGCAGCAAGGCAGCGGTGCGGCACGTGATGACAACCGTAGCTTGTCCATGAACCTGATCTCTCAGTCGGCATGCAGGGCAACCCCCTGCGCTGACGATAGACACTTCGTATTGTCCTGACCTCTGATGCATTCCCCTTGCTCCATCCGGCACCACACAACCATCGGCAGCGGTGTGATGACAATCTTCTCAACGTTTCCTGTTAGCTTGATCGACCCTGATGACAATCCTACTCAGCTCACTCTGACTGCTCTCCCATGCTGTGGGATCACTGGCTGCAGTACTCTTGAGACCACACCAACCACACACCCTCCTGTCAGTGATCCTCGTCGACACAACACAACACAATAAGACACATTCAACTTGAAACAATGCTGCGCACGCTGGCCCTGCTCGGCGCTGCCATGGCAGCGCATGCCACGGTGCTGTTCCCCGACAGGGGGAACTGCCGCACGGACGGGGACTGCAGCAAGGGGTACCACTGCGAGATGCCGCACCCTGGGGAGTGCGGTGACTCGGTGCCGCTGCTGAGACGCTACCAGGACTGCACAGCGCGGCCGACGTGCTGCGAGGAGGGGCTGAAGTGCGTGTCGCTGCTGTTCGCCAGCCGCTGTCTGCCGGAGGTGCACTACCGTGGGAACTGCGTGGTGAGCCCGCCGCCTGTTGTGCCGCAGCCTGTGGTGCGGAAGGCGATCGACAACCACAACGGGTTGCATGTGAGCTACCTCGAGTGCGGGCAGCCGTTCGCAGGCCCTCTGGTGGTCTTCCTGCACGGTTTCCCGGAGCTGAGCGACAGCTGGCGCCCGCAGCTGGAGTACTTCGGGGCACGTGGGTTCTGGGCTGTCGCACCCGACCTGCGCGGGTTCGGGGAGACCACCGGGGGGGACGGCAGCGTGGAGTCGATGCAGGTGCTGAACCTCGCGAAGGACACGGTGGGGCTGCTGCAGGCGCTGAACACCACATCGGCGGTGCTGGTGGGGCACGACCTGGGCGCGGTGCCGGCCTACTTCACGTCGCAGTTCCGCCCAGACATGGTGCGTGGGCTTGCACTGGCGTCGCTGCCGCTGGGTCTGCTCCCCAAGGATGGGAATAATCCAACAACCCTGGAATATAATCCATTTAGTCCATTTAATCCATTTAATCCAGCATTTAATCCCACTGCAGGTGCGTCCAGGCCCTACCACCAGGTCGGTGCCGGTGGATCGTGGTCAACTTATGGACCTTCTCTGGCTGGAGCCTGTTGCGCCTCTTCTCAGACTGCCAGCACACACAGCTGAAGATACGCTCCTGTGCGGCTGTTCCTGCTGGACAGCGGCCCGGGCTGCACCCCACCCCTGCGAGGGTGGACTCCGGCACAAGGCGACTGAATGTCAGCCACCACTGCTCAGGCGGATCCACACACGGGACCACAGTTCCTCCACTCGTCGTGGTCGGACCTGACTGTGCCGGGGATGAAGATGTTGAGCACATGCAATGCCAACGCGTCAATCGAAGCACGTCAAGGGGCATTTGCGCTTCGGTATTACGGCAACCTTCGTCATTTTTCAGCGAGCCAAGCTGGAAATGCACCGAAAATGCCCTCGCTGGCACCCCGCAGCACAAACCCCCAAAGGCGTGGATTAAATAGTAAAATCCAGGCGAATAAAATCCATTTAATCCATTTAATCCACGAGTTTAATCCATGAATATAATCCAGGGGTGCCATCCTTGCTGCTCCCCCCCGTGATGGACGCTAACCCGTTCGCACAGGAGGAGGCGTTCGAGGCGCTGCTGGGCTCTGTCGGTATGGCGTCGTACCAGTCGTACCTGCGCACAGGTGCGAAAGCGGATGTTGCTGCCGACCCTGCGGAGTGGCTGCGCAAGATGTACTACCTCGGGTCTGCAGAGAGCGGGTTCCGTGTGGACGTGGCGACGGGGCAGCTGTACCCCATTGCCTACCCTGCTGCGGGTGGCGTGTTCATGTACGTGCCGAACCCGGTGCCGGAACAGCCGGAGTTCGCAGAACTGATCAGCCGCCAGGCTCAGTTCTTCAGTGCGGAGGGGGGCGATGCGCCGCTGACGTACTACAACGTGACCTACCTGGATGTGCAGCAGCTGTTCACCGGACGCACCGCACAGCTCCCGTACTATTTCATCGCAGGCGAGCACGAGTTTGTCAACGGGTACGAGATGCTGGAGCAGGTGCCCGGGTTTGTGGGCAAGGCGCGTGTCCCGAACGCAGGCCACTGGCTGCAGCACGAGAACCCGGACGCCGCGAACGAGCTGCTGCAGGTCTTCCTGCAGCGTTTCCTGTAGACAGGCAGGAAACAGAAGCAAACGCCTGCTTTTCTGTGTGGCGTCCCCTCCGTGCCCACCGAAACCCCTTCTTGCTCGACACCTTCATCACCATCCATGGGAACTACATGATATCTGCGTGATTGTATTACAGCTCTCGCACACCTGTCCGCTTCGTGCCCCGCACAAGACACCCAGGTGGCTGTGCAAGCACCTGGCGAGGGTGCCCCCACGGTGCCTAGGCCACTCCGGGACAACCTGTGGGATGCTGATCGCAGGTTCATCCGCAGGACCTGCGGGATATCCCGCTCTGTGTTTCTACAGAGGCTTCACCTTCGAGTGGGACGTCCCGCAGAATAAGGAACACATCCCGCGGAGGTTTTCCCTAGGCTCTCCCAGCAGTGACCTGGCCACCGTGCATCCCTTTTGTTGTTTCTCCGGATCCTGCTCAGCTCACAACCTACAAGCTCTCAAAAGGCATCACAATCAAAGAGGATAACTCCTTTACTCTTTCTGCGCGGCCCGCGGCCCGCTGCAAGGCTTTCCCCCCAACATGATTTGCGCCCCTGCTGCCAGGCCTTCTTGGTGTGCAGGGGTGCAGTCTGCATGCTTATGAGTTTGGACTGCCACCCGCCAATGACACCCAATCTCCGTCAGCCACAATGCATGAGTGGCACATGCCATACATAGCACAAGCTGGTCGTCTTCGTGTCGGTATCAGAAAGCGTAGGGAGACGCTCATCGCGTCTTCCTCCCCCTCTGGCAAACACCGCTGGTTCCGACAGTGGCACGGGTCGGTGGTCGCTGTGCTAGCTCGGATCTTTCTTTGCAGTGCACGGCCTCCCTTCCTGCTATGTCGTGAAGACTCTTTCCCACTCTGTAGTGGCGTTTCCCTTCTTCAAGTTCATCAACTTTGTGCGTATTATGGGATTGTCTTTTCATTGTCCATTCAGTTTTCCATTCAGGCACGCCACCACTGTGCCTGGATCTTTTTCTTTGCGATTTACTCACCCCTTCCCTGATGTGGTGTTGCGCCATTCCTTTTTCCACAACAATTGTGTTGGGACCTGCCACCTGGTAGTGCTCCCAGCAGCAGGTTCCATGCATATAGACGAGCGGTATGAGCCTCTTGTGGCGTCGGCCCGTTGCTACTCCAACGTTGCAAGTGCCGCCCCCATCCCCGCACCCTCCCACCACCCTCCCCTCTTCTCTTGAGACTGCAGTGACGTGCGTATCAGTACAGGTGGGATGCTGGCATAGTGTTGGGTGCAGGTTGTGCAGATGGGGAACGCCAAGGCCTCAGGCAGACGCAACAGGGTTCAGTTCCCTCAGGCTGCCTATCATCCTTGCCGGAGATGAGGCAATGCAGCAAGGCAGCGGCGCGGCACGTGATGACAACCGTAGCTTGTCCATGAACCTGATCTCTCAGTCGGCATGCAGGGCAATCCCCTGCGCTGACGATAGACACTTCGTATTGTCCTGACCTCTGATGCATTCCCTGCACACCGGAACGAGGTGCAGTCCTTGGCGCAGGCACCGGCAGCGGTGTGATGACAATCTTCTCAACGTTTCCTGTTAGCTTGATCGACCCTGATGACAATCCTACTCAGCTCACTCTGACTGCTCTCCCATACTGTGGGTCATGTTGCTTCGAGCTTCGACGATTGTCACACCCTGCTTGGGGCACAGACCATCATGTCGATAGTGTTCGTGAGTTCAACGCCAAGGCCTCAGGCAGACGCAACAGGGTTCAGTTCCCTCAGGCTGCCTATCATCCTTGCCGGAGATGAGGCAATACAGCAAGGCCGTAGTGTGGCACGTGATGACATCCGTATCTCGCCACATTTTGTCTCCGTCAAAGAGATCGTGGAGTGCAGCGCTTTGGGCAACAGGCAGCCTCTACATCACAGTGTTCGTGCAGTACTGATTCACGAAACTCTTCCGGGTTTTTCCGTTGATCGTGGCATCGACGCGCGGGAAAACACTTCATACCAGGTATGTAAGGGAATCGCCGTCCAACTGGCAGGGAACCCACGAAGGCGTGAAAGCAAGAGTCATACTTCTCTTGGAGTCTGCTGGCGGAAGGACCGCTATCGGGGGGAGCTCGCTAAGCCAGGCGCCTCACCATCAGCACCGTGCAGTTGCTACGTCAGGCGCGCCAACTGAACTGCCTTTTCCCTGAGACCAGGGTTCTCCCGGGGAATGTCGGCTTGTTGCTGTGGGTTGCTGCTGGTTCCCGACTTTGCCCGAGCTTCTCACGTCCTGTGACCTGATGATCCATCCACATCACCTACAGGGAGTACACAACCGTCAAAGGATACACAACCCCAACGCACAATGAAAGCGGCCCTTATTCTGTGTGCCTCGGCATGGCTGCTGGTGGACGCACGTGAGCTGTGCTCTGGTGAGGAGTGCACGAGCTCGATGCAGTGTGACCGCTACAGCGCCTGCTATGCTACAAGCAGCAAGGCAATCACAGGAAAGTGCTACACACGGCGCGGTGTGACGATTCAGCCCCGCCGCACCGGGCAGTCTTGCAAGCATGCAGGAGACTGTGACTCTTGCTCGTACTGCTTTCAGACAAGTGCTGGAAGACCAGGTACCTGCCAGGTCCTGAAAGAGGACGAGGCGCCCCCCACTGGTAACCACCTTCAGCTGGAGTCGCTGCAGCGCCGCCTGAAGCAGGAATTCAGCGCACTGGCACGTTCAGAGGAGGATCGCCGTGAGCTGACCGAACGTGTGAAGGAGGACCAGTCCGCGCTCCACCGTGCGCGCCACAGCTCGCTGCTGCAGACCATCACCCTCCGCTTCGTGGTCATCGTGGTCGCCTCATTTGTGGTGGTCCTCGTGGCGATTGTGGTGCACCGCTTCTACCCCAGGCGTGTGGTGCGTGCCCCGTCTGGGCCCCCCGCCACGGCGCCCCCTGCCGAGGCCCCTGAGCTCTCCTCGTCGGACGACGACGAGGTGTCTGAGGGCGAGGAGGCGGCACTGCTGGGCGAGCACGCGCCCACCTCCCCGACGGCAACAGTAGACCTCGATCCCGAGGACCCGAACACGTGCAAGATTTGCTATGATTCGGTGATCAACTGTGTGCTGGTATGTCCTGCTGTGCTGCCTTGCCTTGTCACCAGATTTCTCTGGTTTGTGCTGTGCAGCCCTGCCTTGTTGCGAAAATTGTTTCTCATTCTGTCCTAAGCCCCCTTGCCTCCCGTTCACCCGTCACACACCCTCACCACAGCTCGACTGCGGGCACATGTGTGTGTGCATGGGGTGCGCCAAGCGACTCCGCAACTGCCCCATGTGCCGCAACGTCATCCGCAAGAGGAAGCGCATCTTCAAGTCATAATCTGGGGTGCTGGCACTGCCAGATGTGTGTGGGAGGTTGGTCCCTCACAACCATCCCCCACACCCTCTGGCCGACCCCCCCCCCTCCAACCCCGCAAACATTGGAGAAGGCAGCCGGGACCCCCCGGGCTGGTTATGCAGCATCCTGCCAAGAACTGCCATCACATTCCCCCATACCACGCTGTTCGATTGCTGCAGTGTAGCGATACACCGCAGATGTTGGGATGGAGAGAGGGAGGCGTGTGCAGTGGATCGTATCAGGGGGGCCTCTTGGGCTGACTTGCGCACAACAAAATACAACAATGGCGTAACATGTGCGCAAATCGGGGTGCTGACCCTATTATTATGCTTGAAGGGTCACTCGGTTACTGACCTGTTTATACCACCAGGTGCCTCCTGACGCTTTCCAAGAAGATTCACATGAATGCGTGTGTGTGCACAGTGGAGATCACAAACAACAGGTGCTCGGCGTGCTCGACACAACGACAGAAATATTTCGCGTGTGTGGTCTGCGTGTCTGTTTGAAAGGCCAGGAGGAGCGAGTAAAAACCATGGGGGTGGGGAATAAGGGGGCGTGTCTGCGTGGAGGGGCTGCGCTTGCTTGCAGTGTATTCTCCGTAGTGCATTCCCTCCGCTTTGGAAAAAAAGGAATCAAATATTCGCGTGTGTGTCAGCCGGACACCCCCCACCCCCTCCCACCCCTACACCTGCAAAACAACGAATGCATAACATATGTGGTGTAGTAGCGGGAAGAGATCGAACAGAAGTCACTCACGAAGACCCCCCGGGAAGCCAGATAGAGACAGCATCGAGCAGCCGGGCACGGTGGGATCTTGTAAATTTTACATGTATAACTACAAGTATATACATGTATTATACATGTATAATACTTGCATGTCAACTATTATACATGTATAATACATGTATATGCCTGAAATATACATGTAAAATACATGTATATCAAGTAAAAATACAAGTATAATACTTGCATGTCAACTATTATACATGTATTTTTACTTGATATACATGTATTTTACATGTATATTTCAGGCATTTACATGTATTTTACATGTATAATACTTGTCATGCAAGTATTATACATGTAAAATACTTGCATGACAAGTAAAATACATGTATATTACTTGCATGACAAGTAAAATACTTGCATGCAAGTAAAATACATGTATATCAAGTAAAAATACATGTATAATAGTTGACATGCAAGTATTATACTTGTATTTTTACTTGATATACATGTATTTTACATGTATATTTCAGGCATATACATGTATTATACATGTATAATAGTTGACATGCAAGTATTATACATGTATAATACATGTATTATACTTGTAGTTATACATGTAAAATTTACAAGATCCCACCGTGGGGGGGGGGAATACCCCCCCCCCCCCACAGAAATCTGTGCTGTCTCGACATGAGGGTCATATTTTCCCCTGCCCCAAAGAGAAGAGATGCCTCCTTCTTACCCCACCCCCCTATTCCCCTTCTACCTCCTGTCGTTTTTTGTTGCCTCCACCTTTCTGATACATGTCTTTCTCGTCAGAGGAGGGGGGGGGCGGCAAAAGCGTCACCACGGAGAGGTGTGTGCATTGTATGTTGCGTGTTGCGGTAGCGGTAGTTAGGTTTGACAACATGCAGATATTTGGGGGGGTGTGGCAGCGCGATTCTCTTTGTGCAACACGGACAGCCTCCACACAAGCAGGCTGCTGTGTAGATGGCTGCATTACTGTCTTGCCTCTGGGCTTTGTTCACTTCTACTCTTCAACTTCATTACCCCGCCCCCAACCCCCCACTCCCCCCCGGTCTCCGTTGGTTCCTTCACATGCAAAAGCCTGTTCTGATGAAACCTGCCCTCTGGTTATAACCTTGAAGGGTATTTCGTCTGGCTGTGCGGGTCTTATAATGTGGATGGCTTTCTTCACAAGGTACTACATACCCCCCCTCCTGCGGCTTGGCATTTATTCGATTCTGTTTTATTTTTTGTGACGAAGAATGCCAACTCGGGAGAGAGCCCGAAGGGTGCACATTCTCCCCCCCCCCCCCCCCCCCCAGAAGCCCACAAGCAAATCTAAGAAGATGGCGAAACTGGCCCCCAACCGCTCACCCCCCCAACCCCTCCACTCTGCACTTTCTTGCAATTTATCCGTTCCGTTTTGTTCCTCTTTTGTGCTCTTGCCCCCCCCCCCGTACCCTACCCTCGCCCAACGAAAAAGAACAACAAAAGAAAGAAGGTACAATGGAAAAAAATCACACACACACACACACCACCCCCCACCACCACACTACTAGCAGTGTGGTTGTCAAATTGCCGAGGCTGTTGATTTAGTATTCCTGTACCCTGTCCCCCCCACGCCCCTCCCCATCTCAGCAATCCGCAAATCCACCGATTGCCAAGATTGGCATGCGAATATGGTCAATCAGGGCAGCCAAAAAAATGTTTTATCACCCCTTGTCCGCGTTCCAGGAAAGAAGCGCGGGGTGGTGTTTGCGATTCCTTTATTTCAAGCCTGTATTCTCAAAGAGGCATTGTACCTGCTTCTGGGAGGGAGAGGGTGAAGTCCGTCTCTACCCCCCATCAGCAAAACGCCTCTGCATCAGCATAAGCAGCGCAACCACGGGAGGTTATATATCTCAGGTCATGGTGAGAAAAAGACTGTGTGGCAGCGCACGTCTGTACACCAACCTGTGCCCACAAGGAATGGGACGCTTCAGTCAGGCGGACAGCTCCGAGGGGGGCTGGGGTTGCTGCGGCAGTCAACTGTCCAATCGAAAAACGTGTCCCACCACGTTATCCATCGGACTGATGTTCATCCCCTCCTCCTCTCCCCGCTCCACCCCCACCCCCTGCAGCGTATTCTCTGAGCCAGGTTTCCAAAACCTTCTGCATTGTTGATGTGATTCCGTTCTACTATGTGAGTTCCGCAGCCTGGGGCTACTTGTTTCCCCCTGCCACGCCAGGCGACATTGGGATGATTTTACCTTCCCCGATACACACACCCCACCCCCCAGAATATTGTGGAAGAACGTCTCGTCGGGGCCAAGTCATGCAACCTTGGTTTCCAGTGAACCTGGCTCACACCCGATGAGGCGCAACCGAAGCAAATATATCCCGGGAGACCCCCACCATGTGTTGGCTTGCATCTGACGAGCTTGCTCCGAATTTGCACCCCCTCCACCACCCTCCCATCACATGAGTACTGTGGAGCTGTGGAAAATCTGGGACATGTCCCAACTCGCCACCCCCCACCCCCCCAACCCCCCGCTCCCTATCCTCCCTGTGAGCTCTCCGTCACGGAGGAACGGGGCTGGGCTATCTTCCAGGATGGTGTCGGGTGGGGTGGGATTGGGGGAGGGGAGGGGGGTGGGAGGTGACCCCTTTTCTCAAGTTGCTGTGCCAGAACACTCCTGCCGTTTCCCCCCCACCCCCACCCCTCCTCTCGTCCCCTCCCCTGCAGGGCGACAAGGTGATGGAAATAGAATATGCAAGAAGCACTCCCTTTCAGAATCAAGCGCAACGTGCGCTGTGATTTACTTCCCACGACAGAGATTGAGGGCTGAACATTGCCAGAGAGGGAGGAGGGGGAGGGTTAGTTAGGCTTGGGCTTGTCTTCCTCCACACCTTCATTTTTTCGACTATCATGCCCCCGCCCACACCACCTTTGCTTAACTCTGTGTGTTTGTGTGTGTGTCTCATAGCGCTGCCAGGGCAAGGGTGTGGTCCCCTCCCCCCCACCCGGTCAGTGGTCGGTCTCCCTGACCAGCCCCGCCCCCCACCCTACGCCCTCCCCTTCCTTTCCCCCCCCTCCCCGCAGCTGCACGCTGGGACTCCAACGGCATATTCTGGGGTCCACTGGAGTCTGCCGCTGCCCCATGCACTCTTGCCCGGGGGAGGGGGGGGGGGGAGAGGAGGTGTGGTGCAGGCAGCGGATCGCCTCCCGATGCAAAGGGAAGGGTTTTGATGCGGAGGTGATAGGAGGGGGCGCCAGGGGAGGGGGGTTGGGGTGTGTGTGTGTGTGTGTGTGTGCAAAAAAAGAATTGGGTGGCTGAACTTCCCACCCACCCGCTCACCCAACCCAACCCTCACCCCAACCCCCCGCCCTGCATCATAAGCATGTGCCGTTGCCCAAGCCCCTCCTCCCCCCTGTGTGAGCGTACCTATCCCCTTGCTTTCAGGCTGTACACGGGCTGAGTTCCCAGAATATATAGTTGCAAAATGCAGAAGATTTTGCTCGTGGCGCTGCTGTTCGCGGTGGTCTTTGCGGTATGTCCTGTGTGGCTTGAGGGTCTGGGTTCTGCATTGTAGGGTGGTGGTGGTGGTGGGGCTCCTTGTTTCTCATCACTGCGGGGTTGCACGTCACACATGTTTCTTGTGTATTCTTCATCGTAATATCTCGCAGACCACGGCGAGGGCTGACGATGACTGGGAGGAGCCGGAGCCGCCGACCGACGCCGAGGTCAAGAAGATGAAGGTGAAGGAGCTGAAGGCGTGGCTGGCGAACCGTGGGCTGCCCTGCACTGACTGCTTCGAGAAGGGTGACTATGTGAAGACTGTGAAGAAGAACAGGTGTGTATTTTACGAACTAACCCGAGGCCAGCTTTGGACAGGGCAATTCCCAATGCATGACTGTGGTGTGTGTGTGGAGGGCAGGGCAGCGGAGGTCACATCCAGAGCACTAATGACACTGCTCTGGCGTGACCAAGAGAAAAGTAAAATGGAGAAAACGGCAAGCTCCGGCACTTCCCTGTCGCTGCATTCCACCTGGCAATCGTCTCGGAGGAATATGCAACAACACACTCCCAAGAACCACATGCCTCCCACCGCATCCACGCCACACCCATCTGTTGCAGGAGCGCAAAGCTGCTGGCCTCCAAGCGCCCCCGGAAGATCAGCAAGGAGCCCATCGAGAAGCAGTGGAAGAAGGTCGTGGAGGAGATGGTGGAGGAGGAGAAGGTGGACGCGGCCGTCGCCAAGCCCTTCATGAAGGTGATCGAGGGATCCTTCGAGCAGCACGTCCGCAAGGTCAGCAAGCAGCTGCACACGGAGAAGCACGTGATTGCCCGCACCTCGCTGTCTGAGCCCTACGTCCTGGCCATGACGAAGAAGGTCAGGAGCTGGCTGCGTTGGGCGAAGAAGGAGGGCGTCAAGAAGCAGGACGCCATTCGCGAGAAGGTCGACAACGACATCAAGATGTTCCTCACAGCCGTTGCCGTGAAGAACGTCAACCCCATGCACGAGATCCTCGATGCCAAGGACGAGCTCTAATCGCCCGGCGGTTTCAGCCCCCCCCCCGTGATTCTTTTCCCCCCCCGTGTTTTCCGTCCGAACCGAAACAGTAAGAAACCACACGCATTGCCAGACACGGGGCCGGGGGGAGGAGACTTGGGTTGTCGGTGTAGGGTTGGGGGGTCATGCTCGTGCCCGAGCCATGCCGGTCTTTTTTATTTTGCCTTTTGTCCTGCCTCAACACAGCAAAAAGCAACTATAACACATGCATGGGGGAGGAGCACCGGGAAACAGGGGACCAGGGTGGGTTTTGTGTTGTCAGAGCCGGGGAGTGGGGGGGGGGCCCAGTATCTCACACAAACAAGAAAATAGCGCGAGTGCCTGCTCCGCTGAAGCCTTCTGTATTATCGCCCCCCCCCCCCTCCCCCCTCCCCTACCCCCCGTATCTCTTTCTCCTGCCTCCCACCCCCTACCCCCCCACCCCCTCTTCTCGTCTAACTTCCATACGCCTCGCCGATCGGGCGCATGAAGTTAAGCTGTTGGAGTGATGATGGTTTCCTGATCCCGCCTGTCCGGAGGCCACTGCCTTGACAGCCGGATGTGTGTCTAGCTTGGGAGTGGGCTGCAAACCATCGCGAAGCCCAACCCACACCTTGTGTGTGCCGCGGTCTGTCCGATGGGTGTGCTGCGGAGGGAGTAGTAGGAGTGGGTGTAGCGGGTCAGCCCCGCCTGCAGTCCCACACCCCCCTCCTACCCAGCAGAGACAAATCGGGCCACAGCGGATGTGTGTTGTGATGTGTCTGGTTGGAAAGGGGGGGGGGGGGGATACGAACGCTGTTACGCTGGCACTGAAGGTTGCCCACACCCTTCCCCCTCACCCCCTCCCCTCCCCTACCTCGCGCTCCAATCACTGAAGGGACAGAACACACCTGTGTTCTGTTGTGATGCGGGGTGTGAGGGTGGGGGCCTCGGATCTGTGGGGGGTCGACACACCACGTCACTGCGGGATAATCCCACAGGATCTCGCGCAGTGAGCTGGCCACCGTGTACCCTGCTCAAGTGGTCCATACAACAACACAACACAACACCCACATCCCCATGCCGTACAGAGGAGGCTCCCTTGTGCCTCTGGCTGGCCTTTCACATACGCACCTCCCGCCGTTTCGCCGGAGGGGAGTCTTCATGTTGCGAATACCACCATGATATCCTGTGAACGGCTCGGCTGCTGTCTGCTCGCTGTGCTGCTGCTGGGTGTGCAGCTGCCCCTGAGCGGGTGCGATGCGTTTGGCAATGATACGGATACAAATGCATCGGTGACGATGACGCTTTCGGAGACTGTTTCAGAGAGGTCCGAGTACCGCCTGGAGTTTGCTTCTGGGGCAGTGGGGCTTGGCACACCGCAGGTGCTGTATGCAGATGTGCACGCAGAGGTTGCAGGGCTGAGCTTCCGGGTGGTGCGGTGCGACTTCCACTTCGATGTGCTGGTGCGTTGCTCCGGTGCGCTTGCGGTGTCGAGCGTCACCACCCTCACCCTCAGCATCCTCTCTCTGAATGGCACTGTTGGGGGCTTCGAGGCGGCAAGCCCTGCAGGCCAGCACCTGTGGAACGACTCCCTCAACTTCGCAATGCCTGTGCAGGGTTCGTCGCTGCATCGCGATGTCACCGTGTCCTTCGCAGAGGGCGATGCAGGGGTCAGCGCAGCCCATGCCGTGGTGCTGCGTGGGCTGGCCCTCGGCACCAACGCGTCGTACCTCATCAGCGCGTCTGCGGAGCTGGAGGAGGGGGGTGTGCTGTCGCCGGCAGCGCTGCCGCACCCCTTTGTTGTGAATGTCTTCCCTGCCCCGCGAGCTGTGTCGGTGGTCAACACAGCAGAATCGAGCAGCGTGTTCCAAGGTGGTAGCTTCGACTTGTCGCTGACGCTCGATGTATACCCACGCAGCGCCACTGTGAGGGTCACTGCACCGAATGCATCATTCCCGAATGCGAGCAAGGCTGTGACGCACTTCGAAGACAATCGCAACGGTGTGTTTTTCACCATCAACGTCCCTGTGAGCGGGTCGTATCAGGTCAGCATCGTGCTGACGCGGAGCGACGGGACGGAGGTTGTAACGTCGTTCCAGCTCGAAGTGCTGCCGTCACCGCCGCGTGTGTTTGCCGCGTCTGGTGCAGTGGAGTGCATGGCGAGGTTCCCCTTCCGGAGGAGCCCTGTGTTCACGCTGTACCTTGACAAGGCGAAGACCGTCGTGCAGGTGATGTCCGCCACAGCCACGGTGCGGCTGTCCCGCAGCACACCAGACTTCGGTTATACCTCCGCGGATCCGTCCAGCAACTACCTCAATAAGTGGGGCACGCTCATGGGGGTGGCCAACACGTCCACAGGCACACACCGCGTAGCAACTCACACCGGTGTGTTCGAGGTCTTCGGTCTAGGTGTTGACCGCCCAGGATCCTACGAGCTTCAGGCGGTCGTGGTTGTGAACGGTGTGGTCTTGACTGCGACAGAGGCGTTCACCTGTCTTCCACACCCCGCCTTCGAGGTGCCCCCTGTTGTCGGCGCCAACAGCCGCGCAGCTGCAGTGCTGCGCGGGTCACTGCCCTTCCTTGACTCTGGCTTGGTGCGGGTCTCCACCAGCGGTGCGTGCGAGGATGACATTGTGGAGCCCTTCGTGTTCCCTGCCGAGCCTGGCATCAACGCCTCTGTGTACAGCTCGGTGGCCGAGGCGCGCCAGGCAGGCGAGGAGGGCATGCTGGTGCCGGTGCACAGCGGGCAGAGCAAGTCGCGGGTGGCTTGGGTGCTCCCCTTCAGCCTGTTCGCATTTGAAGCAACACCAAGTGCGCATGTGTGCCTGCAGGTGTCCTCCCACCCGGGGCTGTGGGTGCCTCTCTGGGCCCACTACGAGCAAGCACACGAAGAGCCTGTGCCGGTAACCTTCTCCTTCGAGGTGAAACACCACGGCACATGCACCGCAGTGTCGCGGGCCATGGCAGCCAACTTCCACACCGCAGCCGCTGCCTACAACTGGGCAGACGTGACGGCGGGTCGGCGATACGGATGCAGGCTCGCCCCTCCTGTGAACGGGTCTCTCCCCCCGTGCGACTGCCCCGTCGGGCACGTCTGCTCGGGGCACATTGCCCTGCAGGACGGGCGGGCTGTGGATGTCGGGATGTGCCAGTGCTGCCAGCCATGGCTTCTTGCTGTAGTCTATCTGACAGGATCTCTCGTGTTCCTCGTGGTGTCGTATTGGCTGCTGGCGTTGTAACCTTGCCTGCCGGCTGGATTTACACGTGAGACAAAAGGACAATGTGCTAGAGAGGACCGTTGTTGCAGTATTGATGGCAGTTGGCTTGTTGCAAGGAGTGATGTGTGTGTTGTTGCGTCACCACCCACCCACCATCCTGGCAGTGTTCGAAAAGCTCAAAAACTCAAAATGAGGGAGATCGTGTCGATCCAGGGTGGGCAGTGCGGTAACCAGATCGGGTCGAAGTTCTGGGAGGTGGTGTCCGATGAGCACGGTGTGGACCCCACGGGGACCTACCAGGGGGACTCTGACCTGCAGCTGGAGCGCATCAACGTGTACTTCAACGAGGCGACGGGTGGGCGCTACGTGCCCCGCGCGGTGCTGATGGACCTGGAGCCGGGTACGATGGACTCGGTGCGCGCCGGGCCGTACGGGCAGATCTTCCGCCCCGACAACTTCGTGTTCGGGCAGACTGGTGCCGGTAACAACTGGGCCAAGGGTCACTACACGGAGGGTGCGGAGCTGATCGACTCTGTGCTGGACGTGTGCCGCAAGGAGGCTGAGAGCTGCGACTGCCTGCAGGGCTTCCAGCTGTCCCACTCGCTGGGTGGCGGTACGGGGTCTGGTATGGGGACGCTGCTGATCTCGAAGCTGCGTGAGGAGTACCCGGACCGTGTGATGATGACGTTCTCGGTGATCCCGTCGCCCAAGGTGTCGGACACGGTGGTGGAGCCGTACAACGCGACGCTGTCGATCCACCAGCTGGTGGAGAACGCCGACGAGTGCGTGATGATCGACAACGAGGCGCTGTACGACATCTGCTTCCGCACCCTGAAGCTGACGACCCCCACCTTCGGTGACCTGAACCACCTGGTGTCCGCCGTGATGTCGGGTGTGACGTGCTGCCTGCGTTTCCCGGGTCAGCTGAACGCGGACCTGCGCAAGCTGGCCGTGAACCTGATCCCGTTCCCGCGTCTCCACTTCTTCCTGGTGGGCTTCGCCCCCCTGACGTCGCGTGGGTCGCAGCAGTACCGCGCCCTGACGGTGCCGGAGCTGACGCAGCAGTCGTTCGACGCCAAGAACATGATGTGCGCGTCGGACCCCCGCCACGGCCGCTACCTGACGGCGTGCCAGATGTTCCGTGGCCGCATCTCCACCAAGGAGGTGGACGAGCAGATGCTGAACGTGCAGAACAAGAACTCGAGCTACTTCGTGGAGTGGATCCCGAACAACATCAAGTCCTCCATCTGCGACATCCCGCCGAAGGGGCTCAAGATGTCGACCTGCTTCATCGGGAACAACACCTGCATCCAGGAGATGTTCAAGCGTGTGTCCGAGCAGTTCACCGCGATGTTCCGCCGCAAGGCCTTCCTCCACTGGTACACCGGCGAGGGGATGGACGAGATGGAGTTCACGGAGGCGGAGTCGAACATGAACGACCTGGTCTCGGAGTACCAGCAGTACCAGGACGCCACCGTCGAGGAGGAGGGCGAGTTCGACGAGGAGGAGGGTGAGGGCGAGCAGTACTAGGCCACCTGACCCACACCACCTCAATGTATTCTCTCTTTTCCTGTAGAGCAATCCCACTCGGTCTCAGCTTGGTTCGTCTCGTGCGTGGGGTGGGCGAGGCTGCACCGCTCCACCGTCTGCAGCCCCCCACCCTGTTGTCGTTCTTTTGACTTTTTGGGGGCCGTTCACCCCGTTTCTTTCCTGGCCTGTTCAGCTGTTTCTTCAGCAACCAGGGCTGCAAAGGGGTGGGCTCGGTGCGTGCAGGGTGGAGGACAATGCCGGATGCCACAGGCTGTGCATGGATAATGCATTGCCTGCCGTGGTGTTCACCTGCCCAATCCGGCCCGTGCTTTTCATGGCACCCCAGCAATCCTTTATACAGCTGCATTTTTTGTGTCGGGATTTTTTTTCTCTTTTTCTGGATTCAGGTGTCTTCATCGTGCCAGCCAATTCCTGATTTCTTCCCCTCTCCAAGCCAAAAACCAGATGGACCGCTTTTCAGCCTGTTTTGTTCGTTTTCTCTACCTTCAAGGCCCCACCGCTGAAAATGTCTGTGTGGATATGTCCCCTCGTAAACTCTATTTGTATGAAAACAACAGCAAAAAAAAGTCGCTGCAAGGCGAGAGGAAAAGGACGTGTTGGTGAGGCAGCAACCCAGAGATGTGCTGCAAGGTAAACAAAAAAACACACTTATTTATGAAGAAGAGGCCTCCTGTGTATGAGTTCTTCAGCAAAACCCTCGCCCACCCCGCTCCCATTCAGGGGGTGGCGTGGCGTGTGAGCGGAGGGCTCATGCATGGAGGCCGAAAAAACAAGACACAAAAACAAGCAAAACAAAGCAAGCAAGACCGAGCGATGAACCAAACAAAAGATGAGAACATGCCGTGTGGGAACGGATTCCCCTCCCCGTCTGCCCCCCACCCCGCTTTTCCCATTTCGCTCTTCTCCCAATCTGCGGCCCAGCCTGTCTCCAGCATCACCACCACCATGCATGCAGGGAGCCAACCACGCACACACTTAGAGTCTACACATTAGAAGTGGTTGCTCGGGCGTGGCCTGAAGCCTCGCGAGCCGACCCACCCGCGCCCCGCCGGCGGGGTGGGGTGTGCGGGGAGGGGGCGCACACGCCTCTGATTTTGTCAAAGCGGCTGCAGAGCAGCTGTATGGAACAATGCGCAAGCTATTCACCATAGACCACACGACGAACGGGAAGGGGTATGTCTACTTCGGATGGAACAAGGGGGGCAACCTGCTCGCCGTCTGCGGGACGGGCAGGCAGCTGTGCATCTACGACAGGCAGGGGAAGCCTGTGGACCAAAAACCCCTGAGCCATGCCGGCGTCTGCATCGGCCTTGACTGGGACTGCACCGGGGAGACGCTTGCAGTGATCCAGCAGGGGAACACGGCGATCGTGCTGTGGCACAACGCGGGGCGGAAATTGGAGCCGCTCGAAACAGGGCTGCGAGATCTGACCTTCCTGAAGTGGAACAAGAATGGGCCCCACCTCGCTGTGGGGAGCTTGAAGGGGAACGTGATGCTCTTCAACAAGAAGACTCTCAAAAAGCTGACCACGATGGGGAGGCACACGAAGCGGATCACCTGCGGGTGCTGGTCCACCGCCGGGTCGCTCGCCCTCGGTGGGGAGGACCGCCTGCTCACGGTGATCAACACTGATGGTGATCTCGTTGACGAAACGAAGCTTAAGGTGGACCCTGTCAACATCCAGTTCGCAAGAATGAAAACAGAATCCAAAGGGGATCAGGACTCCACCATATCCGTCAACCTGGGCGGCAAGACACTGCTGCTCTACGAAGCGGGCTCGCCCAGTTCAGACCCCCCGATGGAGCTTGCGTTTCTCCCGAAGTACGGCAACATCGTGTCGCACAGATGGTTCGGGGATGGCTACATTCTGGTTGGCTTCTCCTCTGGGCATGTGATTGTCATCAGCACCCATGTGAAGGAGATTGGCCAAGAGATCAGCTATGTTGTGACGCACAACGAGTCCCTCTCGGACATTACCTACTGCTCGGCGTTGCAGAAGGGGGCGTCGATTGGGGACAACAGTGTGCAGGTTATCGACATGTCGGAGATCACACACCTCAAGGTCCGTGAATCTGACAAATACGACCTGGAGAATGAGTACGGTGCGCTGCACCGGCTGCAGTGGACGGAGGATGGGCAGATCCTGACAGTCTCCTCGAAGAACGGCAACATCCACACCTTCCTGACGAAGATCCCTGTCATGCACGACGCGCACGACACCAAGGTGCTGTACCTCACCTCCCTGCGGGAGCTCTGCGTGCGGGACGTGGCGAAACAGAGTGACATCGCGCACATCTCTGTGGAGATCGAGCCGACCTTCCTCAGCCTCGGGCCAGACCACGCCGCTGTGGGGATGAACAACTGTGTGTGGTTCTACGCGCTGGTGCCGAACCCCGATCGCGACCTGACATCCTCTAACAAGACACGCAAGGCACCCAAGGTTGCGAAGATCATTTCGCAACGGTCTTATGTCGCATCGGTGTCATACGTCAAGCTGTCGACAGAGCATGCGGCAGTGATGTCTGACGGGAAGGTCACCCTGCACCTCATCGCGCAGGACGACACAGATGGGAGTGCGTATGGCTACGAGCAGGATGAGAAGCGACAGCTGCGTGTCTTCCCTGAG
Source organism: Rhynchopus euleeides (assembly GCA_963210315.1). NCBI lineage: Eukaryota > Euglenozoa > Diplonemea > Diplonemida > Diplonemidae > Rhynchopus > Rhynchopus euleeides. Next base: position 574,290 of record OY723321.1, on the reverse strand, counting down.
AAGGAGTCGAATGACAACCGCATCACCTGCGTGGAGATGACCCAGCGCTTCCTGACGTACGGCACCAACCAGGGCACCATCGTCTACTTCTCCCTGGAGGACTGGACTGTGATATCGGAGTACCGCAACACCATCGGGATCCGGTCGCTGTTCCCCAACCCCGCGGGGACGCGGCTTGCCTTCATCGATGACACCAACGAGGGGTACATCTACTCGCCGGTGGATGACTCGATCTGCAACATCGAGGGGTTCGGCATGGACACCGACATGATCCTGTGGGACACCTCCGAGTGGGGTGTGTTCGTCGCGTCGGAGTCGAAGCACTTCGTGACATATGTGTATGCCCCCCACACGCGGTGGGGTCCGAAGTGCACGCCTGTCACCAAGTTCGACGCTGGCAGGCCTGGGGCTGACCAGGAGCGGTACACAACGGATAAGCCGAATGGGTTCATCCCCATCCTCGTCAGGTCGGGCGGAATCGTGTGCCAGATGGCCAGCAACGGGACCATGCCTGTCATCAGCCTGAACACCCACGCGCACCTCAACCAGATCACGGCAAAGGGGGTCGGCGAATACACGCAGCAGGCATTCCAGAATGCCTTGGGCCTCAACCGGCTGGACTCTGCCTGGGTCTATGCGTCACAGCTGGACTCACCCGACTGCTGGTATGCACTGGGTGACAAGGCGCTGAACCTGCTGGAGGTCCCGATGGCCATCCGTGTCTACCGCATGGTGCAGCAGCCTGCAATGGTCCTGGCGCTGGACAAGCTGCATCATATTAACGAGAAGGCGCTGCTCCTGGGGCATGTCAGCATGCTCTTTAAAAACTTCAACGATGCGCAGAACCACTTCATGCGGTCATCCAACCCGAAGCTTGCACTGGAGATGCGTCGGGATCTGATGCACTGGAACCTGGCTCTGGAGCTTGCGGAGCGCCTCTCGCCTGAGAGCATACCGCACATCTCCCGCGAGTACGCCTCTCAGCTGGAGTTCCGTGCTGAGCACCAGCAGGCCCTGGAGATGTACAACAGGGGGCTGGTCACCATCAGCGAGGGGGAGAGCGACAAGAGGCGGAAGGACCTGCGCCAGCACAACGAGCAGTGCCATGCAGGCATTGCGCGTATCACCATCCGCACCGGGGACATCACGCGGGGGTTCCAGAGTGCGATGGAGACGGACAGCCCCACCATGGCTGTGGAGTGTGCGCAGATCTTCGAGGAGCTCAAGCAGTGGACGGAGGCGGCGCAGCTGTTCGAGAAGGCGGGGGATTTCGACAAGGCGGCGCAGATCTACATCTGCCAGACGAAGAATCTGAAGGCGGCAGCGACCCTCATGTCGGAGATTACGTCTCACAAGATCCAGGGGCTGTTCGCTGCTGCAAAGGAGAAGGAGGGGTCGTACGAAGAGGCCAAGCAGGCGTACATTGCAGCCCAGGATTGGGACAACGTTGTGCGTCTGCTCGTGGAGTACCTTTCGGACATATCGTCTGCCTACGAGATTGTGCGCCGGACAAAGTCTGCAGAAGCTGCCGCCCTCGTTGCAAAGCACTGCAGGCAGGACGGCAACCCTGAGACGGCTATCGAATTCCTCCTCCTCGCTAAGAAGACACATGAGGCGTTTGAGCTGGCCTCGGCGCATGAGCACATGCACACAGTATGCACCATGTCTTGCCGTCCAAAAGATGGGTTGGGGTGGTTGGGCTGTGTTTTCTGCACAGTGGGGTCTGGGGGGTGGGGCTGGGGTTGGGTTGGCAGGTGCACACACAGATCCCCGACGCACACCCCCATTGCACCACACCCCACAGTATGCGAATGTGCTGGGAGCGAACGGTTCAAAGGAGGACTATCTCAACGTCGCGCAGTACTACGAGAAGAGAAGCGACTTCACCAGCGTATGCCCTTCATGCCTTCTTCTGTTTCTCAAGGTGAAGGGGGTTTGGGCCTGGGCGTGACATTATCTGACGACTGCAGGTCCCATCCTTTTGATTTATTCTGTTGCGGGCTTGCCTTGCGACACCATGCCACACGCCTCACCACACGACAGGCTGGGGACTACTTCCTGAAGTGCCACCGCTACGAGAAGGCGCTGCAGCGGTATCTCGACGCCGTGAAGCTGATCGAGGAGAGCATCCAGAAGACAGAGAACGCTGCCGAGACGGAGAAGCGCATCGACGACAACATCAACAAAGCCATCCAGGTGGTGGGTGAGGCACAGAGCGAGAAGCTCAACAAGGTGCTTATCACGTATCTGACTAGCGAGGAGAATGACAGCAGCAATCCAAACTACCCGAAGTACCTCTTCAGCCTCTACATGGCGCTTGGGAAGTACGAGAAGGGGTGTGGCATGGCCATTGTCATTGCGCGTCGCGAGCAGAACATGGGCCACTACCGCATTGCGCACCGCCTGCTCTTCCAGACCTACAAGCAGCTGGAGAAGCATGGCATCACCATTCCTTCGGAGCTGCGGTGGAACCTGATGCTGCTTCACTCCTATCTGATTGCAAAGCCGCTGATGAAGACGCTGAACGACCACGAGATGGCGGCCCGGATGTTGATTCGTGTGTCGAAAAATATCCCGAAATTCCCACAGCACATCGTCCCCATTCTCACCTCCTGCGTTACGGAGTGCAACAAGGCGGGGTTCGACAAGTCGGCGTATCACTACGCCAAGGAGTTGGTTACGAGCGACCGGAACCAGATCCCGGAGAAGCACCGCAAGAAGATGGACACCATCGTGCGGAAGCCTGGGTTCTACTCGAAGGACTACAGCCCGAGCAAGAAGATGACGGTATGGCCCTTTTGCGAGTGTCGGTGGGTGGGTGTGGGGGGGGGGGGGCAGGTGCAGTGCCCGTCCCATCCCCCCCCCCTCTCTGCCCATCACCGCACCGCACGCCCTCCCTCCACCCGTCGCCCCTCCCCCCCCCGCCCGCCCCTTGTCTCCACCCATGCCTGCAACGTTACAGGAGGCGGACCTGACAGACCCGGCGGAGCCTGTGGGGCAGTGCCCCTTCTGCGACACGTCGGTGCCGATGACGATGCTGGACTGCCCGCGGTGCAAAACCAACATCCCCTACTGCATTGCCACTGGGTATGTCTGGCTGCTGCTGGGGTCGGGGTTTGTATTGTGCGTTCCTCCTGTGCTGGAAAGCTCACGGCTGTGGTTCTGTTGCACGTCAACCCCAACCACTCACCCACAGGCAACACATGATTCTCACGGAGTGGACGTGCTGCACCAGCTGCAAATTCCCAGCCCTCTACGAGCCCTTCAGCTCGCTGGTCCGCCAGGTATGTAGCCCCCACCTGCCCCACCCTTTGGCCTCTGCATGGCAACGCAATGTCTGGCATCCCCACTCTGTGTGCTGCCTCCAACACCTGGCCAGTGGACATCGCATCGAGGGTGTAGGCGCTCGGTTCGGTCTACACAAATTCAAAAGTGAAAAAAGGAAATGGATGATTCAAGTGAGAGAGAGAGAGTCAGTCCGTCAACCTGGCTCCAACCTCAGAACAGCCTTTGCGTCATGCCTCTGCACCACTCCCTGCCCTTGCTCCACCCTTCTTAATTCTGCAGGGGCAGCCCTGCCCGATGTGCGAGGAGGTGCTGGACATGCAGGACATCAAGAAGATCCAGAACCCAGACCCCCGCAACTGGGCACGCCAGGGGGAGCCCGATGAGGCCGCGCCCGAGGCTGGCGCGGGAGAAGCCCCGGCGAAGCCCCCCGCGGACGGGGAGGAGAAGCCTCAGGAGGCGAACGGCAAGCGGAGCAGCAACGCAGCCCCGGAAGGCGCTGCTGCTGAAGAATAGCCCAGAGGCCGGCCCTCCTAAGTAGCGCGTTGCTTGCCCCCCCTCGTGGGAGAGGAGTTATTGTTCTTTGGTTCAGTGAAAAAAAGTTTATTTTATTGGTGTTGCTGAAAGTGCTTCGCATGATGTGCGCACGAACTACGCACAAGTACGCACGAACTACGCAATATGGCCTCGTAATGTCACTTTTTTGTTTTGTACTGGGGCGGGACCAGTAATTAGCTCAAAAAGGCTGAAAAACTGCCGGAAATTTTCGAATCCCAGTCAGGGACCACTCTGAATCACCTGTATCGTGCAAAGAAACGGGTTTGTTTGCCGGAAAATCACAATGTGTGCCCTCCACAGGCCCCCCTACCCCCCGAGTACTCGGGGGGTAGGGGGGTATGAGGGGGGGTGGTTTCACCCAATTGGTGTTCCCAGTAAGAGGTGTAAATGGACACCCCATGGCCAAAACGACCCCACTGCGATCCGCACAGATCCCAAACGTTCCAAATAACGGGTTTTTGGAACACCCAAGGAGGGGGTCCCGCTGGGTGGGCTGGTGTGGTTGCCTCTCAGTCACATCCTATGACCAGCCCCTGGGCCAGACCCACGTTTCACGGACGAAGCTTGACAGCTCGACCACAGAAATGACCCCACTACGATCCGCACAGATTCCAAATAGTCAAAGGAACAGGGTTTTGCAACACCCGAGTAGGGGGCTCCTTTAGGGGGCGTTTTGGTACAATCTCGGCTCTGTAGTGATAAGGGGTTTCGCAGGCAGTGTCCTTAGCCTTCAGCCACTGTCAAGTAAGCCCATTCTATGGCTTGTCTTGAGGGTGCGTTGTCATCTGTTGGTCCCAGGTACAGACAAACAAACGCTGCAGCTGGGCGAGGGCTGACTGATGTGTCTTCCGACGTTCGAGACTTCGGACAACCTAGTTTGGTGAGTCTCGAGCCAGGCTCCTAGGGCCTCCAGAGACAGGTCCTTCCGCAGCAGTCAGAAGGATGACTTCCTGCAAACCAGAGGGCCTGGGTGGATATTTGGGCCACATGGAGGCCCCCTACATCAGGAAATGGGCACCACAAGGTCTGGGACGAGGCCGGTGGTAGTGTTGGTGCAGTCTGGGCTCTGTATTGGAGGTAGCGTGTTTCCCACAGGAGAGAATAAAAAAGTGGCATTATTGCTTATGCACAATGTACGCACAAACTACGCAAAACTACGCACGAACTACGCAATTTGGGCCTTTCAGCAACACCATTTATACTAAGTCCTACACAACAACAGAAGAAACGTTGCACGCACAGACACACCACACCGAAGTGCAACCCTTGCGGGCCCCCCTGCACGCCTTGCGTAGTGGAGGGGCCTTTCCTGCGGTGATGGGAGAAAATAAAGAAATGAGATGCATTGGGGCACCTGCCACACCCCACACACACACACGCGCGCGCACACCACGACCCCCTCTGTTTCGCACCGCCCTGTTCTTTTCTCTGCAGCGCGGTGTGGCGGCGGGGGGGGGGGGGGTAGGTGGTGTGTGTTGTCGGCTCTGCTCTTCCCCCCCCCCTCCATCTGCCCTTCACGCGCCCCATGCGTTCCTCCCCTGCGTGTTGAAACCCTGCTCGGCCCCTGCCACCTAATGTTGGCTGTGTGTGTTTTTTATAACTCTCGGGGTTGGCCCCGGTGGTTGGGCAGATTTTGGCCGGATCCCGTTGGCCAGTTGCCCGGCTGACAGTCACGCTTCCATTCATGGCCTCTCCGTTGTGTTGGCTGTGTGTGCTTCTTCTGGCTAATTCTAACTAAGGAATGGGCGTGCTTGCTGTGAACAGAAGGAAAAAGGTGGGGAGATGGGATGGGTGATACTTCAAGACCCTCCCATGGCACCCTGCAACCTGAGCTCTGGATCCAACTGCGAGCTTTCTAACAGCAGCATTGCTTAACACCGCCGCTACTTTTTTTTGGTGCTCGCGGGGTGCTGGTGCGAGACACACACACGACCCTCTCAGGGGTGAGGAGGGTACCAATAAGCAGAGCAAATAAAAGAAACGAACCTACAAGAAATAGAAGGGTGTTGCCCCAGCAGGCCGTGCGGTTGCCCCTCCCCTCCCACCCCCTCCCCCACACACTGCTGCCCAGGGGACACGGGGGGACAACGTCGTCGCCACCCCACCACCCCCCACCACCCTCCACCCCACACTCCCCACAGATGGGACGAAGGCACTCCCTCAAGCCTACACCTCCCCTACACACCCCCCTCCCCTCCCCCCTCACACACCCGGGAGGGTGCGGAGCCACAACGCAGGGGGGGTAGGGCCCCCCCACCACCCCCCCCATCGCCCGGGCAACTTGGGGGGACGGCGAAGGGTGGGTGTGAGGGGTCAGGGTGGGTGTGACGGCCCGACGCCCTCACACCTCCCCTGCGGGGAGGTGGTGCGCGACCCTGCGATGGCCTGCGATGTGAGACGGTCCGCCGGAGCCAACCCGCCGCTGCCCCTGGTCCTCCGAGCGGCTCTCCTGGCAGCCTGCATCGCCACCTCCTCCGCTGCCGGCACACCGCCACCCCCGACACACCGCAGCCCCACCGCCTGCCTCTGGGTCCTACTCAACACCACCCTATCGGCTGCCCCGCACCACAACCCTTCTTCTCACCAACACCTCCAAAAGCTGTCACTCACACTGCTGAGCGCACGGTATCTCAGAGGGGGGAGCGATGGGAGGTGTTCCCACCATGCAGCTCCGCCCCCGCTTGTCCTCCCAGCAGCGCCTGCTGCTCTCGAGGTATACTGTGTAGGCAGAGGTGGCTCCCATCTGGTCGCATCGAAGCCCCTCTTCGACTTCAGCTCCTCCGGAGGAGGGCTGCTTGATTTCCGCCTCCGGGGAGGTTTGCCGGGGGTTCCCTCCCCCTCTGGAGGAGGACATTATCACTCCTCTTCGAACATCTCACACTGCTGGGGGCCTGGCCTCCCCGAGGCTGAGATTGTGGTGCTCGCGAGAACCGGGGGTGTCTTCAGCGAGATGGGAACCCCAGAGGACACCTTGTTAGGGAGTATCCCCTTATCTAGCATCGCAGATGTTGCAGATGCTGCAGATGCTGCGACAGGGTTTCCTGGGGAGGAGGCGGAGGAGGAAGGGCGTGGGAGAGGGAGAGGGGGTGTTGGGGGAAGCACCACCTCCAGGAGGGCCGGGCACCCCCTCAGCGGGAGTGCGGATGTGAAGCTGGATATCATACAGGAGGTGGGGCCTCCGGAAACACAGGTGACCATCACGTTTCTCTCGTCGGGGTATACCAAGGCGGAGGAGGCGCGTTTCCACGAGGATGTGGTTCGCAGCTGGAGGACCCTCGAGGGGTCGGATCCATCTGTCGGGATTGACCCCTCCCCGTGGGATCGCTACGTCACGACTCTGAATATCTACTCTCTGTTTCAGGAGTCTGCCGAGAGTGGCGCATCGATGCCCCATGGGGAGAACCACGCGATGCCTCAGAAGCGCTTCTGCCCCACACCCTCCCGGTGTGAGCCATTCAACGTGGCAAATAACCTAGGCTGCTCCTATGGGACACCCCACCGGAAGATGCTCAACTGCGACTGGCAGCGTGTCATGGAAGTTTCATCATACGCACCCCCCTCCGACCTGGTTGTGGTGATCGTCAACCACGATGTCTACGGAGGGACAGGCGACCCTGGCCCACCCTCCGCAGAACGACGCGTCGGGGTTGCCACGATCTACAACGGGGAGGACCTGCCGCTGCTGCTGGTGCATGAGGTGGGGCATGCCTTTGGGGGGCTCTCCGATGAGTACTCCTATGAGGTTGCGGAGAAGCGGGACCTCAACCTGATCAACTGCTCGCCGAGGCAGGGCGCGTGGGAGGGGTGGGTGCAGAAGGGGCAGGCGGATGCTGTCCCCGTGACGCCCTGCTCCTTCACGAATTACTACCGCCCGACAGCCAGGTCGTGTCTGATGGGTGCGTCCTTCCCCCGGATGTGCAGTGTCTGTAAGGAACAGATGACAGTCAGCATGTACCGCAAGTCTGTGGATATGGCGAGCCCGCGCTGCCCGCTCCCAGCGGAGATAGTTGTGTTGACCGATTCAGACGAGGTGACGCTGCGGATTAACAATGTGTTCTCTGCGCAGGAGGGTGTTGTGGTGCAGTGGAGGATTCCTGAGGGGCTGCAGCACTCCCACACCCTCTCCGAGCTTGCGGCGACGGAGCTGCTGGTGAGGGGGTCGGAGCTGCCCCCCGGGGACCACGTCATCACGGCGACGACGGAGGACCGGAGTGACTTCGTCCTGCAGAAGAAGCCGGAGATGACAACCCACTCGAAATTCCACCTCAGAAAGGTGGTCGACTCCATGGTGAAGGGGTCCAGCGGCTGCATCGAGCGGAGGTGCGCAGGGCGTGGCTGGGAGGACACGCCATACTGCTCCATCTGCGATACCGACAAGGGTTCGTGCAACATCACCCGCACCATCATCCCGAGGCAGCGCGAGGTCGACCCGGGGAAGACCATCGGGGTTGCAAAGAGCTCTGTCGTCACGCTTGGCTCCATCATCCTCGGCGCGGTGCTCGGGGCTGAGGCGGTTCTGGCGGCTGCCCTGCTGCTCTACAGGTCGCGGCGGGTCATGGTGGTGGTCATCCTGACGCGCAACATGAAGCGCCTGCGCCACGCCCTCACCCTCCTCAGCCTGCTGACCGCTGTGGGGAGCGTCTCCCTCATGTGCACCTCACTCTACTACTTCGAACAGGCTGCCATCTTCGGGCAGCCCTTGCTGCTCGCAGGGATCGTGCTTTCAGGCTTCATCCTCACCCTCACCCTCCTGCTCCTGGCAGGGTCCTTGATGAAGGTCGTGTCGTGGCTTGTGGTGTGCGGGGTGCTGCTGGGGCTCCTCGGTGTGGTGAGCCTGGGGTTCGGCGTGATCCTGATATGGTTCAGCCTCAACATCAAGTCGGAGTCGCTGCGGCAGGACCTGCAGGATGCCTGGAATGCGAAGGCGGCGAGCCACCCCGCAGAGATATGCACCTTCCAGACGCTGGCGCGGTGCAGCGGTTTTACCAAATCCTGCTCCAACATCGCGGGGTCCGTGCCTCCTGAGTTCTGCCCCGCAGACTGCGACATCGGAAACCGCGCTGCCAATTCATGCTACACCAGGCTCGAAGTATTTGTCCGTGACATATTCCAACCTGCAGGCGGAGCACTGATCGGAGGTGCTGTGTTCATCTTTGTGGTGTGCGCCGCGACCCTCCTCCTCGCACGTGCCATCCTCAACAGAAGGAACGAGATGAAGAGGAGGCGGAAGCGCCGCCTTTACGGTCTGGGCGACATCGAGGCGGAATCTTCTTCAGACTCCTCGTCTGACGGCGACGCGCTAGCCATCAATATGAACCACACCTCGGCAAAAACTGTCGGGCATAAGTCAGCCGCCCCTCTCACTGACGAGGAGATCAGCGCCCTCCGCACAGAGTTTGACAAGGCAGATAAGGATCGCAGCGGGGCGCTCAGCAAAAGAGAGGCCCTGCTCTTCTGGAGGACCGCGTTGGATGAGGACCCGACTCCGATTGACATCGAGAATGCGTCGAAGGCGATCGACACCAACGGGGATGGGAAGATCTCATTCGAGGAGTTTGTCGCGCTCTACCAGCCTTTCGACCACCGCACCGCCATCACAAACCCGCGGTTTGCCGCTGGAGGCCCCGCTATCAACGACCCGCAGGTCACCGGGCAGGTCACCCCTGCGGAGGTGAAATACCTCAGGCGGAAGTTCTCCTCCCTCGATAAGGGCTGTGGCGTGCTCACCTCCAAGCAGCAGCTGAAGGTGTGGTTCACAGCGCTCTACGCCCGGGCGCCGCTCGATGAGGAGATGGACGACTTCATGTCCCTCATGGACCCGGAGAGGACAGGGCGTGTCGACTTCAAAGGCTTCGTCATACCCTACAGAGAGCTCCGCCGGAAGAAGGCGGCAACACTCCGCGAGGTGTTGGGTGACAGCGAGCTCCGCTCCCTCCGGGTGCAGTTTGGGGAGATCAACGAGGGGGGCGATTCCATCCTCTCCACCCGGATGGAGTTTGAAGGGATCTACCGGGCCTACCACGGCACTGCCGGGAGCAGTGCTGAGGTGGAGGCCTTCGCACACACCCTGCTGCAGAGCAGCAACGGGGTTGTCGGTTTTATCGACTTCTGCGTCCCCTTCGCCCGGAGGGTCCGGCGGAGGAAGAAGATGCGCGATGGGCTCGACGCGGAGCGGATTGAGTCCATCCGGGCACACTACCAACTCCTCGAGAAGGACGCGCAGGGCTCGCTCACCTTGGAGGCCTGCAGGCAGCTCTACTCTGCACTCTATGACGACTCCCCCACGGAGAGGGAGCTGTCGGCCTTCGTCGCTGCGCTCGATATCGAAGGGACAGGGAGGGTGCAATACGATGAGGTGTTGCGTATCTTCGCAGAGACTGCGCGGATGACCTGTGCCAGGCGTTTCCTGGAGGGGCAGCATGCGTCGGATGCGGAGATTGAGTCGACTCTGAATGACTTCCTGGTGCACGCAGAGGCGGAGGAGGGGTTGCGGATGGGTGTTCCCATCGATGGGTACATCGCGCTGCTGCGGGGTGTGGCGCGGCAGCTGAATTTGGTGTCGCCGTCGACAGCGGATCTCTACGCGAAGTTTGTCGAGTTTGACGCGGATGGCGATGGGTTCCTCTCGGAGCTTGAGTTCGCCAAGGCGTGCCTGGCATCCGTCATCAGCGCGAAGAGGCTTGTCGCGAAGACGTCACACACAGCCTTCCTCGGGAGTGGTGGCGTGGCAGGGGCATCAGGGAAGGCCGCTGACAACAGCAGTGCCTTCAAGCTCACGGGGGACTCATCCGCATTTGGATCTGGTGTCGGCCTGGGGAGCAGAGCCGGGCAGGCCCTTTCACTCAACCCCCTGCACTCTGGCAGCAGCCCGCGGTAGCCTCAGGCTGGGGAGGGGCGCTGGGGTTTGGGTTGTTGGGGTTTCTGGGTGGCGTTCGGTGGGAGGGGGGTGGGGTTTTTTTGGCACACAAAAGAATGCCGATTGTTTTGTACTTTTTGTCATTTACACATTGTGCTTGAAAACCACAAGAATTCTCAGTCCTGTGGTGCAGAGGAGGTGTATCGGTTCCTTCATTGCCCTGCTCAGGTCTTGAAGGAGGCCAAGTCATGTCGCCCTTTCCCGAGCAAGAAGTGCTGTGGGTTGTGCGTGCCATGCATCTCTGCATGGCGCTTGCGGGACTACCTGTCACGATACTGTTTAGTAAGACTGGGGGGGCCAATCAGGGCGACCAAAAACACCCCTTGTCGATTACCCCTGAGAGATGCAACATGCCATATCCTCTCAAGAACGCCAGGCCAAAAGGTGTTCTAGCCACCCGCTCTGTCTGGTTTCTGTTCCGGGTCCTTTAACCCTTTAGAGACCAGGGGGGTACGATTTAGAAGGCCCGAAAAACCGGGACTTTGGCCACTTTGCCCAGTAAGCAATTTTCTACTCCACCAAAATCGGAATTTTTTTCATGGTGAAACGCGTTGTTTCAGAACGATCCGAGAATCAACTTTTTTTGTGAAAAAAATACTTTTTTTCACACGGCAGGCGACTCCCAATGACCACCCAAAATAGTTTTGGCTGATTTTCGGGCCCAGCCACATGGCCAAACCAGACCCCCAGATTTGGATAAAAAATCCGAAAAATTCGTTTTTCGGGCAGAACGAGGACAGCGCATTCCACGATGCCGAGACTTGGTGAAAAAGTCAAAAAATCTCGATTTTTGCCTGCCGACCCAATTATTGGGGTGAAAAAGGTGAAAATACAGGGTTAGTGGGGTCAGGTCACCAGACTCAGACGCAACTTTCGGGCAGTTTTGGGACACATCTTTCCAGAAATACATTTTTAGGGGGCTTGGGGGTGTTTTGGGGCTGTTTCTGTGACCAGAGGCGCAGGACCCCCGGGTGCCCAAAAACCACCAAAAACCGGAAAATAGGTGGACTAAAAATCTGGTCTGGGCAGGAATTTTCTCCAATTTTGGACTTTTTTCAGATTTTTTTCTGTCGTGAAATGCGCTGTTCTCGCCGTTTCCGAGAACATAATTTTCCCGAAAAAAATTTTTTTTCCGGGCCACCGCAATTTGAAGTGCTGGACAGGCCTCGCCGACAATTTTCTTTCGCCGGCAACTGCATTTTTTTCTGGATAAATGTGTGTTCTTTGCGAGAATACGACACGTTGAGTTCGGAACCAGGCATGTAGCTTGGGGGGTCCAGCTGGTCTCGAGACCAGCAGTTGCCTATGTTGCTGGTCTGGGCAGAGCATATTATAGGGGGTCTAAACTGAGGCGATCCCTCACATTTAAGGAAAAAAAAAAGATTTCCGGGAAAAATCCGGGGGGTGGAAAACTGGTGGCGGCTGGGCAGCCTCGCAGATGAGAGTGGACTCATGCCCACAGACTGCGAGCAACTTACCCGACCGTTTTTCTGTCCAGTTTCTTTGTCAAACCCCGAGAAAACGCAGGCCGCGAAGGGACGGACGTTCACTACCGTGGCCTCCGGCGGCTGGGGGGCTCCGCCCCCCAGACCCCCCGTGGCATGTGCCTGTATGCATACAAGTCCTTGCGCGTTCGGTCCCGAAATCCATTTTTTTGGACTAACCTCCGGCACCCGAGGCTGGACCCGAGCACGGATCCCTGAGAGAGGAACCGGGAGGTGACCCATTCAGTACAAGACTCGCTTGCCGGGGGGTCCGTCAAAAAATCGGGGAACGCCTCACATTTAAGCCCAAATGAGCGTAGATTTCGCCCCTATAAAATGCCCTGGGTCTGGGGGAAAAAAAAAAAGTATAAATCTGGGAAACCCCAGAATTTTTTTTGGTGGGGGGGTTTTCCCTCACACCAGGCCGAAGATGTTTTTTTTTTGAGGGGGCCCGGTGCCTGCGCGCGTCCTGTCGTACTGTGGCTGCTTGGTGGGGCTAGCGCAGCAGGTTCTACTTTTGCTTCTACGGGCTCTTAGCACTGTAACATGAACTACACAAACAACAAAGCTCTAGGGCAAACAAACCGCGCACTGGCCGGGGTTGAGCTGCGTGGGGCTCCGTGCTGGCGGCATGAACAAGGGGCTGTAGGCAAATCTACCATTCACAAGGGGCAGCCCGCTGGTGAGGGGAGAAGGGGGCGAGGTAAAGGGGGGGGGGGGGGCAGGGGGGGAGAGGCGAAAGCGACTGACAGCGAGGGCGTGGACCGACTCCGCTGGCGCATTCACCGGAAGAAAGGGGAAGGGGGCACGGGGGTGGGGAACGGGAGGGGGGGGGGGGGAGGGGCGAAAGGAAGATGTACCCTGCAGCAGGCCCGAACCACGAGGATTTCGGCTCCCGATGACTGCTTCCCGCGCAGGACTGGGTTCCGACCTGTTGTCGGAGAGATCCACACCGTGTTCAACCCGGAAGGAACAGATGTTCACTACCGTGGCCTCCGGCGGCTGGGGGGCTCCGCCCCCCAGACCCCCCTGTGGCTTGTGCTTGTCAATATGCGACTGTGGGGTTCTTCGCTACCGTCAAGTTTTCGTCAAAGTTCGGCAATTTCTTCCTATGCATACGTAGGAAAAGCACCAACACACCGTTTCGGCACCGTAGCGAAGACCCACTGTGGTGCTGTGAACTCCGTGCCTCCGGACGCGCTCCGGAGAACCCGGTGTTCGGTCAGGACAAGATTTTGGGCGAAGCGCCGGAAAATTCCCCAGACCAGCAGAACCAGCAAAAATCTGAAAATCCAATTTCAAGCTACGTGCCTGTTCGGAACAGTTCACCATAAAAAAATCTTGAAAAAGTCGTAGTGGAAGGCACTTTGCCCAGGTAAGCACCCAAAGTGCCCAGATCCCCAAAAAATCCCGATTTCTGGAAATTTCCGTTTTTTCCCAATTTTCGCACTCGCAACAAACATGTGCACTGTGGCGTGCCCATTTTTTACCACAACAGGGAACCTGTCAGTGTCAAAAAGATAGTAGGCAGCGCTTGGGCAACAAATTCAACCTCCTCATCAGGCTGCGGAGTTGCTTTTGTTTTGCCCGGATTTGGCGCACAAACAACAGCCTTATCTTTTTGTCTCAGTTGTTCGTGGAAAGAACTGCGACATCCGAGTTCACCACAAAAAAAATCGGTCAAAAATCGTTCAAATCGTTCAAATCGTTCAAAAATCGGTCAAAAATTCCGAGTAGAAAGTACCTGAGTGCCAGTGGCCAAAAAAGTCTGAGTTACCTGCACACAGGGCTGTTCCTAACTGGGGGGCTTGTTCCCCACTTTCAGGATTCTGAACTTTTTTTCTAAGAATTTTTGTAAGGGGAAAAAAAGTTTTTTTCTAAGAATTTTGTTAGGGGAATTTTTTTCTAAGGTTGTTTCGCAGAGGAAAAAACTTTTTCTAAGTTTTCCCCAGTCGACAGGGCGCGCACAAGGATGGAAGGGAAGTCTGTCCCACGTACCGTTCGCCTTGCTGGCCAACTGGAGAGCCAGACGTTCACTACCGTGGCCTCCGGCGGCTGGGGGGCTCCGCCCCCCAGACCCCCCTGTGGCGTACGTCTCGTACTCAAGTCCTTCGAATCCCATCAAGTTGGGGTCCAACCACTCCAGTCGCCTCTGAGGACGCAGCCAACTCGCACAGAATCTGTACGCCCACACGAACAGATGTTCGCTACCGTGGCCTCCGGCGGCTGGGGGGCACCGCCCCCCAGACCCCCAATGTAGCGTGTGCCCGTCCATCTATCTCACTTCCCCGGGTACAGTGCAGCGTAGGAGGTCAGCGCCGCATCCATGAAGCGCTTCTTCGAAGCCTGACTGACATCGGACAGGAGGTCGGGCTTCCCCACCTGGAAGGTACACTTGCCGCGTTCGCGACATGCGTGACACGCGACACGCTCCCTGAAACATGAGTGTGCCTTGCTAACACGGGCATTTCAACGGTCTGCCGGCGACCGTTCCCCAAACCCGTAAACCAGCAGTTTTGGAAAATCGGAGAGATCACCCTACTGCGCTGAATATGGTGCGCACCATTGCAAAAATCCCCGGGAGCTTTTGGGCTTTCAGACCTGAAGGGGCCAGCAGGTGGGTGGCGTCGGGGAGTGGCAGCTTTGTAACTGTCCTCCAGCTGCTGGCATGTCCAGCCCTGCGAGAGTGCCAAGGTGTATTGAGTCCCTGCGGAGCACAATCCCCGATGAGAACGAGCGCCAGGTGATCCTCATTCATTTTCAGCTGTAACGCGCATGAGGGGCACTCTCTGCCGCAAGCATCTCTGGGCATCACTCGAGAGCTGTCACATGATGACGCGGAGAGAAATCAGAGAAAAAGTTCCGCCTGACGGGCACGCGCCTGGAAACTGTGGGGGGGCGAGCAAAAAATCCCTTGTAAAAATTCTTAGAAAAAACCTGGTTCCCCGACCCAAAAAACCCGGAAAAAGGGCTGGTTCCCCGCCCAGGCCTGTGACCCGGGGTCCGAAATTTCGACATGTCGAAAAAATTTTTATCTCCCTAAAATAATGTTCTCTCATCAAAATAGCCTGCGGCCCTGCAAGATAAGAAGATTATTTAATCCTCCACCAGCACAACGTTGAAAACGTGCAGTAGATTTTTCGAACCCCATAAAGTTAGATTATTTGACGGTAAAATAATGTTGACTCTCCTTCACGCAAGTTCCTTACAAGCTGTTAAGAAAAGCTGGCATTATTGCCTCACAGGGGAAGTCACCTAAAAAAAAAGTCGGCCAAAATAAAACAATGTCTTTAGGCAGGTCGAAACAATCTAAATTACTTCACTGTAAACCTATGCGTGATCTGGGGTCCCTGCAGTCCAACAAATCTGCACATTATTTTACTGTAAAATAATCTAACTTTATGGGGTTCGAAAAATCCGCTGCACGTTTCAACGTTGTGCTGGTGGAGGATTAAATAATCTTCTTATCTTGCAGGGACTTAGGCTATTTTGATGAGAGAACATTATTTCAGGGAGATAAAACAACCTATTGCACAAAAAATAATCTTCACATTATTTTACGCGGAGGGGGGCCTGCTACTACATAAAGTAATCACACCTCAACTCGCTTCGCTCGTTAAGGTGACTTCCACATGTCGCCTCGCTTCGCTCGGCAACATGACTTCAATTTTACGCTCGCTTCGCTCGCGTAAAATAATGTTACTTTATGTAGCAGGCCCCCCTCCGCGTAAAATAATGTGAAGATTATTTCAGTACAATAAATAGCTATTTTTGGCCAAAAAAAAAATTTTTTTTTCCGCCTGGCTCAACAGAATCTGGGGCTCACTGGGGTGCCACACTGAAAAATTTCGGAAAATTTTCGAATTTTTTTTCAGCCATTTTTGCAGGCTGTATCCTGACACCAAAATCTGGTTTTTCCGGTGGCGAAAAAATTTTCTCGACCCTCGATTTTGCCAGAATTTTTTTTTTACCCCTCAATTTTTTTCGGCGCCCTTCGGGCGCCGAAACCTCAACCCGCTCGGTCAGTCATGAGCGCCCTTCTGGAACCTCCGCCCCAACACGCGTACTTGCCGTTGCCAAATTGCCCGAACGAGGTTTTCCTCTGCATTATTTTGTCCGTCTGGATGACCTGAATGTCATCAAATGAAGCCCGCAGAGCGGAAACTGGGAGGCCGGACTCCAAATAACCTCGCATACTTGAGGACATCATCGAGCAAGTCTTGCGGGGAAGTGTAAACCATAAACAACCAAAGTGTACATGACTGTTAGCAACTTCTCGACGGAACTGGCGAAGCATAGTCTTCACCCCCCTCCAGGAGGCCTGTGCCTGCCTTTGACACAGTCGTGAAGTCCGACCGAGGACACAAATTTCGCTGTCGATGTATCGACCAGCTTGGCCTGCTGTGCGTCAGAGTTCAGGGCTTTGAGAAATAGTTGAAAAGAAATCTGACCTCCAGGGCAGGGAACTCGGACTTTTTTTCCCCCAGCGGAGGCTAACCGCCAAGCTGCTCTCCACTCGCCATAAAGACGCAGCACGGCGCATCCTGATGAAAGGGAAGCAGGTGGGCGTCGCAGTTCAACGGGGACTCGAGGCGGGTGTAGCGGTGGTGGCACAGTGGGCGGAGCGCGCCAAGGCGACAGCCGCAGGTGGTGGGCCCCGGGATGCTGTCGTTCTTAAAATCGATTTCAAGAACGCGTTCAACTCTGTCCACCGGGAGGCGTTCCTAGAGGTGGTTGAACGAGACATCCCGGGCCTCCTCCCTTTCGCACAGTGGTGCTACGGGTCCCCCTCCACACTATCGTACAGTGGGCACGTCTTCCAGTCCACGTGTGGAGTTCAGCAGGGGGACCCCCTCGGACCACTTCTTTTCTCCCTAGCCATTAAAGAGCTAGCTGAGATGCTGGTCGGGCACTTCGCAGGGTGTGGAGGTAGTGTCTTCTACCTGGACGACGGCGTGCTGATGGGGCCAGCGGGAGTCGTGAAGGAGGCGCTGGATTTCGTGGTGAAGTGGAGCAAGGAGAAGGGGTTGGAGGTCAAGCTGGACAAGTGTGAGCTTATCGACCTCAACCGCCTCTCGAAGACCGAGCTTGAAGCGCAAGGGTTCCTTCTTCGCCTCCCTGATGAGACTGACAAGCCGGGAGTGGTGTACCGTGAGGGGGGCGATTTCACCCTCCTGGGCACGCCCATAGGGTCGCGAGAGTTCTGCGAGCGCTACATGGACGAGAAGCTGGCTGAATTCGCGCCTTACCTTGAGGCGTTGGCGACGCTCGAAGACAGGCAAGTGGCCCTTGCTCTCCTCCGGCATTGCGAGGGTTTCGCGCGCCTGGTGTTCTACATGCGTGCACTGGGACATAGGGGTGCGACGGAATACCTGGCGAAGAGCGATGCGGCGGTCGAGAAGTGCCTGACTCGTATCCTCTGCCTGGCGGACGACACTCTCCCGGACGACGCCATGCGACAGGCGACGCTGCCGGTCCGGGTGGGTGGGCTCGGTATACGCCGTTCTACGGAGCACTGGCACGCCGCAGCGATGGCTTCCATGCAGAACGGGTATCTGTTATGTCGGGAGTTGGACAAGGAGTTCACCTGGGATACGGCGGCGTGGCACACCCTGAGCTCGGCCTACAACAACGACGTGAGCGAGGGGGATGCTGTGGATTCGGAGTCCCGCCCCACGGAGATGGTGAAACAGAAGGACCTCTCCCTGGCCATCATCGACGTTCACCACCGAGACTTGCACGAGCGGGCAGACGCCAGTGACAGAGCCAGGTACCGGTCCCTGTCACTCCCTCATGCAGGGGCCACGTATGCGGGCAAGCTGACGGAAGAGACGCGTGTCGGGGGAGAGGAAATGGTTGTGGTGACGCGGCACAGGCTGGGCATCTCCCTCTTCGAGCCAGACGCCAAGTGCGGCAGGTGTGGGCAAGAGATGGACACGCACGGCACCCACGCGCTGAACTGTAGGGTGGGGGGTGGGCCCACTCGGCGTCACGATGTCGTGCGGGACAGCCTGTACAGGCTCGCGGTGGAAGCGGGTACGAGCCCCGAGATGGAGACGCTCCACATCCTTCCGGACTCCCAGGAGCGCCCCGGGGACATTGTCACTCGCCGGGTGTGGCCGCGGGTCATCGACGTGACGATCCGCAATCCCCTCGCGGCTTCCGTGGTCCAAGCTGCTGCGAGGTTTACTGGAGCGGCGGCGGCAGCGGGGGAGGCAGAGAAGAACAGGAGGTATCGTGATCCCTGCAGGAGATCTGGCCAGATTTTCGCGGCCTTTGCGATGGAGGCTTTCGGGGGTCTGGGGCCGTCGGCGCACCAGGTTTTCGGCAAGCTGGGCCGCCTAGCAGCAGAACGGACGGGGCGAAGCAGGGTTCTGGTCACCCAGAGCCACGCCACCAGAGTGAGTAGCGCGTACAGCCACATCCTGGGTCGAACACTCCTTGAATGCGGCCCCATATCACCAGCAGCAGTGAGCCGGACGGCGTTGGCTACAGAGGCCGCGGCCCCCCTGAACCCGGACCACTTCATGCGGTTCTCGGTTGACTCGCGTGGGGAGGGGGAGGTGTTCATTGACCCTGATGAGGAGCGCCCTGTGCCCCAGGCGGACCCGGTCCCTCGGGCAGAGGCAGCACCGACATCTCCGTCCCCCTCTGTCGTCATCGAAAAGTGGAGAGACAAGCGAGGAGGGGCGCGAGTGGCTATTGAGGACCTGGCAGAGGGGCTTGGTAATGCTCTTACGATGCCAGAACAGGTCGCCGCCCTGGGTGGGTCAGTGGCGGAGGGGGCCCCAGCAACGTGGGTGGTGGCGGTGACGGCCGCGGCGTGTGACCTGGGGTTTGACATCGACGCTGACAAGCTTCTGCGCCTGGCGGTGGTGTGCGTCCGTCGAGCGCCCACACTCCGTCTGCTCCTCTCAGACCCCGACGAGTGGGCGGGGCGTATGCTGGCTTCCGGGGGTGGCGAAGACGTGGACCAGGTGGCCCTCCGTGGGGTGGCGGTGGCCCTCGACGTCCACGCTGTGGTTTTTAGAGACAACCTCCCCCCTCTTCTCGTGGCCCCAGGTGAACCATGCCAAGCGCTTTTTGTGGGCGGCGTGGACGGGGGGTTCAAGCCGGTCACGGTGCCGGACCAGGTGGTGGAACAGGTCACATACACGAAGTGTGTGGAGGTCGAGGTGCCGCAGGGCCCGGTTATCCCGGGGCGCGTGGATGTGTCGGGGTCACCGGGTTGCTGTCAGTTCTGTGCGTCGCTCTTCACCACGGCCGTGCACCATGGGGAGTGTGGTCACTGCTCGAGGATGGTGTGCCCGACCTGCTGTGAGCTGGGCGAAGACGACACCAGGTGCGTCTGCACGCCACTACCTCTGCCACGCGAGGACCAAGGGGTGGCCCCTCATCCGCCGGGGCAAGCGGAGCCCCCTCCTCCGCCCCCGGCGAGCACCGCACTGACAAAGGCTTTGCTGGAGGGCCGGGCCCCAGGGGGAGGGGACGGTCTGTCCAGGCTGCAACGGTCTTTGGGGATGCAGGAGTGCACGGGGTTCCGTTTCACACCAGGCGACTGCTTCTTCGATGCGGCGGCTTTCATTATGGGAGGCTCGGCGGCGGGCATGCGGAGGCTAGCCGTCCAGGCGGTGCTACGTGACCCAGGCCTTTGTGCTCGGGCCGAGCCGAACAGCGAGTCCTGGGCTGCGGCCATGCGAGTCGAGGGTAGCCGGGACGAGGCTTCTTGGGCGGACCAGGTAGCAGTACATGGACTTGCGCTGGGGTCGGGGTGGGCTGTGGTGGTCCTATCTGATCAAGCGCCCCCCACGGTCCACCGCCCCCGGGTGAAGCCTTTCGTCGGAGTGCTTGGAGTCAAGCATCAGGGAAAGCACTACACCCCCCTTTTGGTGCCCCCACCTCTGGCGGAGGCAGTGTCTGCCCTCGCCCCCTCGCCGGTGTTGGGGCGGACTGGCTGTCCAGGGGGGGAGCAGGGCCTCCCCATGTGCCAGGTGCCGTCCCAGCCGTCGCGCCGCCGCTTTTACTGTGCCCGCTGTGCAGAGGCGGTGGATACCGCAGTCGAACACTGGCGTTGTTTCGGTTGCGATTGCAGGGCGTGTGGGGAATGCGTGGAGCAGGGGGAGACCTGTATGGATCTGGGGCCTCGGGACGCGGAGGAGCCGCCTGCGAGGGTCCCGCAGCCGCAGGACCAGGGTGATCCCCCTCGACGAGAAGGTGATCCCCCTCCTGCACCCACCGGCGCCCCGGCCACCGGCCGCTCCGACCCGACCGCCACCGAGGAAGGCTCCAACCCTGCGCAAGCACCAGCCACCTCGATGTCGTCGCAGCCGAAGCGGAAGCGGGAGTCGGCATCGCCGCAGCGTGGTCAGGAGATGGATGAGGACGACGGGGCCACGACGGTGGGGGAGTGGGAGGAGCAGTTCTGCCCCGACGTGCACCGACCGCAGGAGGAGCAGGAGGCGGCGCTCCGGGCCATTCAGGCTTGGTGGGCCGAGTTGGGGGATGACAAGGCCTCACAGGCGGAGGCGTACAACGTGGTCTGTTGTCGTCTGAGGGCGCGGGCAGGCAAGCGGGCGCGGGCGAGCCGGCCAGGGGCGCGGGGGTCTTCGCAGCGGAGTTCCCAGGGGTCCCAGAGCCAGGGGAGTAGGGCCGCCAGGGGAGCGAGATAGCCGTAGGTCGGCTCCCCCCCCCTACCCCCCTCTTTCCTTTCGCCCCTCCCCCCCCCCCCTCCCGTTCCCCACCCCCGTGCCCCCTTCCCCTTTCTTCCGGTGAATGCGCCAGCGGAGTCGGTCCACGCCCTCGCTGTCAGTCGCTTTCGCCTCTCCCCCCTGCCCCCCCCCCCCTTTACCTCGCCCCCTTCTCCCCTCACCAGCGGGCTGCCCCTTGTGAATGGTAGATTTGCCTACAGCCCCTTGTTCATGCCGCCAGCACGGAGCCCCACGCAGCTCAACCCCGGCCAGTGCGCGGTTTGTTTGCCCTAGAGCTTTGTTGTTTGTGTAGTTCATGTTACAGTGCTAAGAGCCCGTAGAAGCAAAAGTAGAACCTGCTGCGCTAGCCCCACCAAGCAGCCACAGTACGACAGGACGCGCGCAGGCACCGGGCCCCCTCTCCTTAAAAAAAAAAAAAAAAATTTCCCCCAGCCAAAAATCCCGTGGCGAAAATATTTTTTTTCGCCAAGCTGGTTTCCAGAAATATTTTTTTTTTGGGAGAAATTTTTTTTTTCGCCACGGGGGATATCCACTGCATTTTTGGTTAGCCAGGCCTGGGCCCAGCTGGGCCAGGTAGGCCGAAATTTCGACATGTCGAAAAAAATTTTCCGGGGGGCTCCGCCCCCCACGCCCCACGCCCCCCCCCCCCCACCTCCCTCCCGGCCGGGGGCCGGTACGGTCGGTCGTCGGCTGCGGCCAAAGGGCGTGCGGTAGCCGACGCCCTTTTGTGCTCGCCTCCTCCCTCCCACACGTATTCGTCCTCTTCATCGCTCTCAGTATTTCCCGTGCCTGCAGCGCATGCATCCACAAGTTTTGTGGATGCATCCACACACAGCCTGGAGCTCCGAAACCCTGCCTGCAGTGGATGAATGTGTGCATGCCTGCAGGCAGTCATCCATACCCGGTTTGCCTGCAGGGGATGGAATTTTCAGGAAATGTGCCAAGGGCCAGTATGGACACCCCTAAAACCCTTCTGAAACCAAAAAGTCCACGAAAGGGGTTAAAACGGCTTAATTCGTTGATTTTGTGCATTTCCCTGCATTTCCCAGCCAAAAATCGAATTTGGCTGGGCGAGTAGTTGGCCAAAAACGCGAAAAATTCCAAAAAAAATTGATTTTTCACAGAGGCCTAGAAACGTGCTCCTGGGTGAATGGGCCCAAAAATCGGCTTTTCGCCATTTTTTTGTCGATTTTCGGGGTTTCCGGCGATTTTCCTGTCCCAAGTCCATAAGCCATTTTTTGACTTTTTCGGGCATCCATGGATGCCGTGGATGCATGCATGGATGCATCCACACCATCCCCGGCCCCACTGAGCTCTGTCCTCTTTCATGACTGACGGGTTCACAGCCCTGCCTCCACGCCCTGACTTCTGTGACCCGCATCCCACGTCTGAGGGAGAGTCTTCCGAGTGCAGTCACCGAGACCAGGCCGCTATCTTCAGTCGGTTTCTGATCTGTAGTTGGAATTACCGTCTGTCAAGTGCACGTGGTGACAATGACTGTGACCCTGTCCCCCCCGCACCCCCCCTGAAACACACCGTCACGGGTTTGTGGCAGGCTCCTTCCCCCCCCCCCCCCCCCCCCGCACCCCCCCCCGTTTTCAATTGCGACCCGGTTCCCGGGTTGTGTAGTGGCCGTTTCGCAGCGACCGTCTTCTCATCAGGACGGCCGGTTTCCCTGACGCCGCGATCACCAGTGGTGCGACGTTCTTGAAGGAGGTACTTCATCCCCCCCCCCCCCCCGCTCTGTTGCTTGGGTCTGGGCCTGATCGAAGGATCTGGCTGTGTTGCTTCTTACTCTGTTGTGCCTGTCATCGAAGAACTGTGGGAGGTCGGAACCAAGGAGGAGGAACTGCTGGGACAGTGCTGCATACTCTCTTGATACACCTTGGTAAATCTGCGCTCCACTCGCGGTAACCCTAAACCTGGAAACAGGAGACGTCCATCTGGGAACAGATGATCTTGATCGTGTTACCCATCTTTGCTATGAGCTACGATCAGGTTTTTGTCGTCACATGGGCCCATGAGCCGTGGATCTACTGGTGTTGAAGGACAGGGTGCAGTTCTGGACAATGCATGGTCTGAATCTAAGGGGCTGATGAACCCGTGGGTCTGATATGATGCAGTGCATGATGACTGTATGCAGCTTCACGGCTGATCTGGAAATCCAGATGGCGGGGAGGTCAAAAAAATGCAGATCTCTTTTTCCAGCCCCTGCTGTCCGTATGTGCAGGGGCGGTGCATCCAGATACACCGGGGGACCAGCCGTTTAATGAGCTGCCTGCTCCTCCTTTGTGCGTATTTCTCCTGTCCGTGGCGGCGAATGCGGCGAGGAACTGCGGATTGAGCCCCCCCCCCCCCCCCGTCGGCAGGGGCGGAGCGTGGGCAGGCTGACGGGGCAAGGCTGTGGCTGTTGAGCCATCGCTCTGGGAGGTCAGCAAAACCTGGAGGAGTATGTGCCACCCCCGGCCGGGGCGCACTCGCACCCGCTGCACACCCGCAGCAAGATGAGTTGCGGTACCCCGCACAGGTGTTCGAGTGGGCTGCCATGGTCCTGCTCACGACGACCTGCAGGTCACCCGTCCCTGTCGTGCAGGCAGTGCCAGGAGGTGGTGGCCTCGTCAATCTAGCAGTGTTTGAGTTGACCGGGATGAGGCACTCCACTCTGGGTCTGCTGTTTGTGATGTACAAGCAACAAGCAGGTCTGACTGGAGTGGCCCTCCTCAACGGGCACACTGGCATCTGTGCAGCAGCACTATCCCACCCCCGGAACGCCCCGCGTAACACCGGTGGGAAGGACATTGTTCCTGGGCATCTAGAGGAGGACCCGGGCCGTTCGTTGTATTCTTCACAGTCGCAGCCTCCGGCTTGTCGTTGTTCGTCAGCGTTGCGCCCACCCAGCCTGTGCAGAGAACTTGTGCCGTCTTCAACAGTAACTTTTGGCCGACAATTTTTGGGGCATTTTTTCACCAAACAAATTCTCTCTGCTGGCCAAGTCGAAGACTCGTTTGGGGACTTTTGGTGTCCCCAATTTTTCAATTTTCGAAAAATATGCTCACTTTGCTAAACTGGACCCAACTCCCCACACTCTTTTTTTAGCGAAAAACAGCAAATTTCGGCCGATTTTTTCTCATTTTTTTTCATTTTTTTTCACCGACTTTTTCATACCCCCGATAACTCCTAAAGGGTTACAGGGAGGGGGGGGGGGCGAATAGAATTACTAAGTAATACTATTCAAAATGGCATGTTTGAAAAATTCCCAAATTTTGGGTTGGGCGCATTCCCCAGTAAGTGGTATTCCACTCCACCGAAATCGAAAAAAAAGTTGGTCGTGAACTGCGCTGGTTCAGGCCAGTTCACGATCAACTTTTTTTTCGATTTCGGTGGAGTGGAATACCACGTACTGGGGAATGCGCCCAACTCAAAATTTGGGAATTTTTCAAACATGCCATTTTGAATAGTATTACTTAGTAATTCTATTCGCCCCCCCCCTGTAACCCTTACAGCCCGGTGGGGGGGCGACTTAATTCACCAAAATCCGGGATTTTGGCCACCTTCCCCAGTAAGGATTTTTCCACTCCACCAAAATCAGAATTTCTTTTTATGGTGAACTGCGTTGTTTCAGAACGATCCGAGAATCAACTTTTTTTTGAGAAAGAAAATATTTTTTTTACGGCAGGCCACTCACAATGACCACCCAAAATATTTTTCGCCGGTTTGGGACCCAACCACATATCCGAACCAGACCCCCAGATCTGAGAAAAATGTCTGAAAAATGCGTTTTTCGGGCAGAACGAGGACAGAGCATTCCACGATGCCCAGAGTTTCTGAAAAATCCCAAAAAAATCGACTTTTGCCTGCTGACCCAATATTCCGGTGAAAAAGGTGTAAAATACAGGGTCTGTGGGGTCGGGTCACCAGACCCAGATGTGACTTTCGGGCAGTTTTGGGGCATATCTTTCCAGAAACACGTTTTTTGGGTGCCTGGGGGTGTTTCGAGGCCATTTCTGTGGCCACAGACGCAGGTCTCCCGGGTGGCCAAAAACCACCAAAAACCTGGAAATAGGTGGACCCAACAAATTTTCTCGGCGGGAAAAAAATTCATTTTTGGACTTTTTTCGAAAAAAATGTTATCGTGAAACGCGCTGCTCTGGCCGTTTCCGAGAATATTTTTTTTCCCGAAAATTTTTTTTCTGGCGATAGTGGGGCGACTTATGTAAATTGGGCCACCCTCTCCAGGCTGTGTTACGCAGCCTAGTTTTTTGCACCCCCCCAGATTTTCGAAACATGGCGAAAACGCGCTTTTTCGAGGCAAGAACAATTCACCATAAAAAAAATCGGGGAAAAAGGTGGAGTACAGTCCCTATTACTGGCCATACAGAAAATGGAACCCCAAATCCGAAAAATCGCATTTTTCCTCCTCGCAACCAATGTAGTCGGGAGACCGCGTCGTAAATTTTCTCTTGCTTCTTTGCAACGTTCTGCGACATCTGAGTTCACCATAAAAAAAATCGGTCAAAAATTCGTAGTAGAACGCTTCTGGTTGCCCAGTGCGAAAAAAATTGGACTTTTCGACACACATGTGTGTCGTTAGGTACCAAAGGGTTAACCGTTTGACTATTTTTTGCCCCCCTCCCCCTTGCATTCTCTGGGCCATCCCCGCACAGGAGTCCCAGCCTCCAATCTCCGCGACATGCACCCAGTGCCCCCCCCCCCCCGCCCCTCCCGCCTCCGTTCCCTATACAGCACAGTTAGGTCCCTTATGTCTCGATCACATTCTGCCATTGCAAAACTGGCGCGTGTTGGATCGAGCCTCGTGTGTACTGTGTGTGTCGTGTACTGTCTGGACGTGCCTCTGGGAGCGAATCGTAGGATTTGCTTGCGCTCAGAACAGAAGGGTTGGGGTTTCGCATCAGAAGTCACTTGGTGATTTCTGGCGCGCCACTCAACAGAGTTGTGTCTGTGAGGAAATGCGTTAGTCTTGTTCGGTGGAGATCTTTGATTGAGTCCAGTGGTTCCTTTTGTGTGTGACCTTTCCTGGGTGTGGTTCGATCTCCGACAAATTTGAGCGCTCGTTGTCCCGAAGCTGCTGAGAACAATACCCCCCAATGTGCCAGTGCCTTGGTGTTTCTTGTTTCTTCCTGTGCGTTCCTTCCTCCTAAGTCCATATATATTATCCCACCCCCCACCCTATTTTCTTCCTTCTGGGATTTCGTGTTGACACGACGCCCCTTCCCCCCACATATTTTCTCTAAGAACCCCCCAGCCACATAACGAACAGAAACCCATAACACAGTGAAGGGGCGGGGGGAGTCGGGTCAGGCAGAGCGAGTGGAGGGCTACACCAGGCTTGGATATGCTCTTCTTTGCGCAGAGGCGGTTATCCAGCTATCACCCCTGACGACGGAGGCTGCACCCCCCCCCCCTAGGGGGGGTCAAATGGGGGTGACAAACACGATTTTTCAAAAAACCGGCGCAGAGGCCCCAAAGCCCCCGTAAACCCTCCAAACCCCCCCAGATCGGTCCGGAAACCCATCGAACCCCACTTTTCCACCATTCCGGGCACCTCAGGTGCCCGAATTGGGGTACCTAAATTTTGTGCCACCGTTTGGTACCGTACAGTGCCACTGTGTGGGAGGTTGGAAAAGAAAATGCCCCAACACACCACATCTGAGGGTTGCAATGCATGTTGCTTGCCAACCACGTCATCCGGTGGGTGTCAGGCGCTATGTAGGTGGCATTAGCCAGGTCTTCGATGTGTTCTGGCTTGTATATATACCTCCCTGCCTGCGGCACAGGCACTGCCTTTGTCCCCCACACCAGCCACAGAGAGCGTATTGTACTCGGTCCACGGTTGCTGATTCATTGTGATGCGTTGTATCCTCGAGTGAACGTCACACACTAGTGGCACCACCACCCGCCATCCGAGAGCTGTATTGACTTTGCGCGCTTCCGTTGTATTCACCTCGCCACGCATATTGCACCGTTCAGTACCAGTGCTCTTGGGCCAGGCAAAGTAGACCGCAGCAACTACCAATTCTGGCACAATGGGTACCACGACAGCGCACTTCATGTGTTCCCGGAATGTACAGCTCGTGTTGCAACAGTCGTTGTCAACACATCCCGGTTGTGGAGCACTGCTGCACAGGAATCACACGACCATCTGGACTGTTCCGTACCTACAGGCAGCCTCCCGGTGCATGGTGGCAGGGAGGTATATATACAAGCCAGAACACATCGAAGACCTGGCTAATGCCACCTACATAGCGCCTGACACCCACCGGATGACGTGGTTGGCAAGCAACATGCATTGCAACCCTCAGATGTGGTGTGTTGGGGCATTTTCTTTTCCAACTTCCCACACAGTGGCACTGTACGGTACCAAACGGTGGCACAAAATTTAGGTACCCCAATTCGGGCACCTGAGGTGCCCGGAATGGTGGAAAAGTGGGGTTCGATGGGTTTCCGGACCGATCTGGGGGGGTTTGGAGGGTTTACGGGGGCTTTGGGGCCTCTGCGCCGGTTTTTTGAAAAATCGTGTTTGTCCACGTAAAAGGGTGGCATTTGACCCCCCCTACCCCCCCCCCCCCACCCTGGCAACCCTCGGTGTTTAGTTTTAGACTGCCTCGCGAGATGCAGTGCGTTCCGGCCCCCCCCCCCCACCCCCCATCAGATCCCCACCCACTCAGACCATCCACACACAGAGATACACAACCCCTTCTCCGCTTCTGGATTGGCCGCCTCTCCCACCAGCCATGTCTCGCCCCACGGCAGTTGCCCTGGGGGCCCTGTGCGCGCTGTGCGCCGTCCCTTCTGCGTATGCCGCTGTCGCTGCCGATGAGGTGAAGTCCCTCCCCGGGTTCAACGGCACCCTCCCGACGCGGCAGTGGTCGGGGTACATCAAGGTGGCCAACCCCAACGGCGGCAATGCCTACCTCCACTACTACCTGGTGGAGAATGCGGCGAAGGCTGCCGACGCACCCACCCTGCTGTGGAACCAGGGTGGCCCGGGCAGCAGCTCCCTGATGGGCTTGATGACGGAGAACGGCCCCATGATGCTGAACGACGACTCCTTCAACACGCAGATGTATGAGGAGACGGGTGTGCCGCAGGTGTTCACCAACCCCCACAGCTGGCACAACCTCGCCAACGTGCTGTATGTGGAGCACCCTGCTCCCACCGGGTTCTCCTACTGTGACAGCGACTGTGGTGAGTGGAACGACACACGCCAGGCTATCGTTCAGTATGAGTTCCTTGTTGCCTTCTTCGCTGCGTACCCCGAGCAGGCGTCCAACCGGTTCTTCGCATCAGGCGAGAGCTACGCGGGGGTTCTGGTGCCGACGCTTGCCCTGCAGATCCTGGAGCACCGCACCGAGGGGAACAAGGGGAAGGCGCCGTGGAGCCTGGAGGCATTCGCCCTGGGCAACGACTGCCCGGGAAACAGGGTGGAGACGTGCACTCCCTACAGCGGGTGGATTGGGGCGAAGACGGCTGTTGACTTCCGCTACTTCCACGGCATGATCAGGGAGTCCACCTACAACGCTATCCAGCAGGCCTGCGAGGGGCATTGGTATACCTATGAGGCTCCGCCGGAGCCGTGTAAGTCGCTCATCGGTGACCCGATTCGGCCTGTGATGAGCGAGGCTGGCGACACGTATAACATGGGGGGCGGCTATTTCCTGTATGACATCTGCCAGCCGGATTTGGAGGCGCTGAGCGGCGAAGGGCGTGGCCTGGGTGTGCCCCCGCGCAAGGGGGCTGCGTTGCGTGGGGCGAAGAGGCAGAGTGGCGGGATGGAGTATAGCCTGGGCGGGGGGGAGTATGCCTGCGGGCAGGAGCGTGGCGGGCACTACTGGCTGAACCTCCCGGAGGTGCAGGAGGCGCTGCATGTCAAGCTGGTGGGGAAGTCGAGCTTCGAGTGGAGTGCGGGGCTGGACTACAGCTACACGGCGCACTCGCTGGTGGAGGCTTACAACACGACGCTGATTCCCGCCTTCCGGATCTGGCAGTTCTCGGGTGACGCGGACCCCTGTGTGCCCTATGTCGGCACGCAGCGTTGGATCGACAGCCTCAAGATGCCCGTCGAGTCTGCCTGGCGCCCATGGACAGCGCCTGACACCATGCCTGTCACAGGATACGTCACAAAGTACGCTAAAAACGGATTCACCTTTGTGACGATCCGTGACGCAGGCCATATGGCTCCCAGGTACAAGCCTCGTGAGCTGCTGTACATGATTACCGCCTTCCTCAACGACACGAAGCTGTGAAGCTGTCCGTCCCATGAAGGCTGCCGTGAGGCATGAGTGATTGCAGAGCTGAGACGGGCGCCACATTTGTTGCAAGAATTTGCGAGAAGCAGTGCAGGAGGCGACACATCCAGGGCACTTTTTGTGAAAGAGCCTGTGCTTACCTCTTGAGAGAACATGCATGCACCTGACTGATCTGCGGATCGCTCGCGGGGCGGGTGTCTTGAGATCGTGATTTGAGAGGGAGCCTTCTCATCTGCTTGTATATTTCGTGTGCGTGTGTGTGTGGCACTGATTACGTGGCTTGGCGTGGGAACTGGCGATTGAATCAGGCATGTCTCGATTCGCTCGAGAATGCGATAAAGATACGACACATGGTCTGTATGTAACCTTGGTGTCCGGTATTTCGTTTCCTTTTGATGTGTCTGCCCCTCCCCTCTTCCCCGAAACATTTACCAACACAGGAGGATTCCACTGTGCAGTCCACCTGGTTGCGACTTCTCCTGAGGTCTGTGAGGGTGTTCGCCTCGCCTGATTCCTTACGACCCCCCTGCGTTTCCTGCGCTCTGGCGTTCATGACGGTGCCAATATCACCGCCACAGCTGTAGACGCCCAGGCGATCACAGGAGCATTGGGAGTGGGTCGGCGGTGGGAAGGCTTCATTCTTGCTGTTTTGGCCAGTGTTCCATTGCTTGCAAAAAAAAAGGCGGCAAATTCAGCATAAAACAACGTGGTGATGATTGAATTGGCTGCAACAGGTGGTCGAGTGGATAGAATATGACTTGTGATAGAGGGCTCCCCCACCCCACTTTCAGATGAATGATTGCTGCTTCATTGTGAAGCGTATTGGCGTGTGCGGTGCCTTGGAAGAGAGAGGAAGGTTCCATTGTAGAGTAGGAACGCCAAGGCCTCAGGCAGACGCAACAGGGTTCAGTTCCCTCAGGCTGCCTATCATCCTTGCCGGAGATGAGGCAATGCAGCAAGGCAGCGGCGCGGCACGTGATGACAACCGTAGCTTGTCCATGAACCTGATCTCTCAGTCGGCATGCAGGGCAACCCCCTGCGCTGACGATAGACACTTCGTATTGTCCTGACCTCTGATGCATTCTCTGCACACCGGAAGACTGCACACGAGGTGCAGCCCTTGGCTCAGCCACTGGCAGCGGTGTGATGACAATCTTCTCAACGTTTCCTGTTAGCTTGATCGACCCTGATGACAATCCTACTCAGCTCACTCTGACTGCTCTCCCATGCTGTGGGATCACTGGCTGCAGTACTCTTGAGACCAACCACACACCCTCCTGTCAGTGATCCTCGTCGACACAACACAACACAACAAGACACATTCAACTTGAAACAATGCTGCGCACGCTGGCCCTGCTCGGCGCTGCCATGGCAGCGCATGCCACGGTGCTGTTCCCCGACAGGGGGAACTGCCGCACGGACGGGGACTGCAGCAAGGGGT
This sequence comes from Rhynchopus euleeides, assembly GCA_963210315.1. Lineage (NCBI taxonomy): Eukaryota > Euglenozoa > Diplonemea > Diplonemida > Diplonemidae > Rhynchopus > Rhynchopus euleeides. The sequence goes on along the minus strand of OY723321.1, from coordinate 543,631 downwards.
ACCACTGCGAGATGCCGCACCCTGGGGAGTGCGGTGACTCAGTGCCGCTGCTGAGACGCTACCAGGACTGCACAGCGCAGCCGACGTGCTGCGAGGAGGGGCTGAAGTGCGTGTCGCTGCTGTTCGCCAGCCGCTGTCTGCCGGAGGTGCACTACCGTGGGAACTGCGTGGTGAGCCCGCCGCCTGTTGTGCCGCAGCCTGTGGTGCGGAAGGCGGTCGACAACCACAACGGGTTGCATGTGAGCTACCTCGAGTGCGGGCAGCCGTTCGCAGGCCCTCTGGTGGTCTTCCTGCACGGTTTCCCGGAGCTGAGCGACAGCTGGCGCCCGCAGCTGGAGTACTTCGGGGCACGTGGGTTCTGGGCTGTCGCACCCGACCTGCGCGGGTTCGGGGAGACCACCGGGGGGGACGGCAGCGTGGAGTCGATGCAGGTGCTGAACCTCGCGAAGGACACGGTGGGGCTGCTGCAGGCGCTGAACACCACATCGGCGGTGCTGGTGGGGCATGACCTGGGGGCGGTGCCGGCCTACTTCACGTCGCAGTTCCGCCCAGACATGGTGCGTGGGCTTGCACTGGCGTCGCTGCCGCTGGGTCTGCTCCCCCCCGTGATGGACGCTAACCCGTTCGCACAGGAGGAGGCGTTCGAGGCGCTGCTGGGCTCTGTGGGGCTGGCGTCGTACCAGTCGTACCTGCGCACAGGTGCGGAGGCGGATGTTGCTGCCGACCCTGTGGAGTGGCTGCGCAAGATGTACTACCTCGGGTCTGCAGAGAGTGGTTTCCGTGTGGACGTGGCGACGGGGCAGCTGTACCCCATTGCCTACCCTGCTTCGGGTGACCTGTTCATGTTCGTGCCGAACCCGGTGCCGGAACAGCCGCAGTTCGCAGAACTGATCAGCCGCCAGGCTCAGTTCTTCAGTGCGGAGGGGGGCGATGCGCCGCTGGCGTACTACAACGTGACCTACCTGGATGTGCAGCAGCTGTTCACCGGACGCACCGCACAGCTCCCGTACTACTTCATCGCAGGCGAGCACGAGTTTGTCAACGGGTACGAGATGCTGGAGCAGGTGCCCGGGTTTGTGGGCAAGGCGCGTGTCCCGAACGCAGGCCACTGGCTGCAGCACGAGAACCCGGACGCCACGAACGAGCTTCTGCAGGTCTTCCTGCAGCGTTTCCTGTAGACAGGCAGGAAACAGAAGCAAACGCCTGCTTCCCTGTGTGGCGTCCCCTCCGTGCCCACCAGCACCCTTCTCGCACCGCCTTCCCCGTCACGTTCTGTTCTGTTCCACCCTCTTCCTGCTCAACCCACGACCCACCAGCTCTTCACAAAGAGTTTCGCAAACAAGCCTACATATATCGTACTCTTTCTGCGCGGCCCGCGGCCCGCTGCAAGGCTTTCCCCCAACATGATTTGCGCCCCTGCTGCCAGGCCTTCCTGGTGTGCAGGGGTGCAGTCTGCATGCTTATGAGTTTGGACTGCCATCACACCCTATGTCTGTCGGCCACAATACCTGAGTGGCACATGCGATATCCCTGCCAAGACAAGTGGGTGGTCTTCGTGTCGGTATCAGAAAGCGTAGGGAGACGCTCATCGCGTCTTCCTCCCCCTCTGGCAAACACCGCTGGTTCCGACAGTGGCACGGGTCGGTGGTCGCTGTGCTAGCTCGGATCTTTCTTTGCAGTGCACGGCCTCCCTTCCTGCCATGTCGTGAAGACTCTTTCCCACTCTGTCGTGGCGTTTCCCTTCTTCAAGTTCCTCATCTTTGTGCGTTTTTTGTTATTTTTTTTTTGCGGCATTCCACACAGGGCATTTTATAGGGGCGAAATCTACGCTCATTTGGGCTTAAATGTGAGGCGTTCCCCGATTTTTTGGCGGACCCCCCAGCAAGCGAGTCTTGTGGTGAATGGGTCACCTCCCGGTTCCTCTCTCAGGGATCCGTGCTCGGGTCCAGCCTCGGGTGCCGGAGGTTAGTCCAAAAAATGGATTTCGGGACCGATCTGCCGCAGACCCGGACGTGCAAGGACTTACATACAGGCACATGCCACAGGGGGGTCTGGGGGGCGGAGCCCCCCAGCCGCCGGAGGCCACGGTAGTGAACACCTGTTCCTTGCAGGTGTACAGATTCTGCATGAGCTGGCTGCGTCCTCCTGAGGCTACTGAGGGTCTGATGGTCTGCATTCCATTCTCTGACGTAACCTCAAAGGGTTTGGGTACAAGACAGGAAGACAGCACAGGGGGGTCTGGGGGGCGGAGCCCCCCAGCCGCCGGAGGCCACGGTAGTGAACGTCCGTCCCTTCGCGGCCTGCGTTTTCTCGGGGTTTGACAAAGAAACTGGACAGAAAAACGGTCGGGTAAGTTGCTCGCAGTCTGTGGGCATGAGTCCACTCTCATCTGCGAGGCTGCCCAGCCGCCACCAGTTTTCCACCCCCGGATTTTTCCCGGAAATCTTTTTTTTTTTCCCCTTAAATGCAGGGTGTTCGCTATCTCCCACCTTCCTCAGAGACTGTGGGAGAAAGGGGTCAAATTGCCGCCCAAATTTTTTTCGCGCGCGCTTCGCGCGCGCGAAATCATGCAACATCGGCCCCTCAGACAAATTGCCTCAAGGGTCCAGACCAGTACGATATATGTTTGGCGCAAGGGGCCCATCTCGCGGTTCGCGGCTGCAAAATGGAGGTTTTGCGGCAATCAGTGAGTACTTCGGGAGTTGGTGACGAACCCAAAACAGGATCACGGACCGTCGACGATACCCGTTCTCGAGAAGGAAGGGCACGGTCACATGCGCTCGTTAGTTCCTGTTGGACAGACTTCATAGGTCACAGGGGGGTCTGGGGGGCGGAGCCCCCCAGCCGCCGGAGGCCACGGTAGTGAACATTTGTCAGCCTCGTCCCCGAGTCCGCTTCATAGTCGAACACCACATACAGACAACGTGCACCTTGAGACAGCATGCTCAAGAGGTACATCGGCCTGGCGCCTGTGGCAGGCCACTATGCTCTTGGCTTCGGCCTCCTCTGGCCTTGACCATGCTGATGCCGGCAATAGCTCCGACGGTCCCCAGCAGGTTCAGATCTCGCTTCTTTGAGTTATTTCCGCTCCGTGTGAAGCGTGGTGGTATCAATTTGTACGAGAGGGTGCTGCCCTTCTCCTTCAGAACCCCTTCCCACCTGAGGCAAAAACTTTCGAGAAACTTTTTTTATTTAATTTCTCCCCCTTGGGAGAAATGCCCGGGAGAGAGGTGGGAGAAGGGTTTTCCCAGAATCTTTTTTTTAACGAAATAGGCCCCTATTTCTCCCCGAGCGAACGCCCTGCTTAAATGTGAGGATTGGCCTCACTTTAGACCCCCTATAAAATGCTCTGATTCCACACCTTTTCCACAGGATCCTCACCTGTTCAGGCACACCATCAATGCGCCTGGGCCATTTGTTGCGACAACCACCTCCTCATCCCTTCCCTGATGTGGTGCCGATTCTCTTTCCTTTTCCACGACATTGTGATGGGTCCTGCCACCCTGGGGGCCTCCCTTTCTCTCCCTCTCCCCCATCTGTGTCTTCGATACCCCGCGCGCAGAAGCGAGTGGCACCCATACAGGAGGCAGACGAATCCGCCCTGGGGAGACGCTCCTTTCACAACAGAGGAGCAGAGCCTCAACCTCCCGTGTCCCCTGGCTCACCGGTTTCAGCGCCAAGCCTTCGGCCTGACGAGGATAGTATCATGTCCCCATCAGAACTTGCTTCCCCCCTTCCTCTCTCGCCTGCACCCTCTCTTGTTGTGGATGACTCGCCGGGCTTTCAGCCCGCCGACACTCGGCTTAGTCCCCCATCAGACACTGTGTCACCCCCACCACCCTCTCCATGTCAGGAGCCCCTAATGCCTCTAGACACGGCAACACCCTCTCTTCCAGACTGGCAGGCAGAAACGCCGTCTCACCAGGGGAGCGGTTTCAGCGTCAAGGGTCTCACCAGGGGACCGGTTTCAGCGTCAAGCCCTCGGCCTGACGAGGATAGTATCATGTCCCCATCAGAACTTGCTGCCCCCCTTCCTCTCTCGCCTGCACCCTCCCTTGTTGTGGATGACTCGCCGGGCTTTCAGCCCGCCGACACTCGGCTTAATCCCCCATCAGACACTGTGTCACCCCCACCACCCTCTCCATGTCAGGAGCCCCTAGTGCCTTTAGACTCTGCAACCCCCTCTCTTCCCGATTATCAGGCTGAAACGCCGTCTCACCAGGGGAGCGACACGCTCTCCCCCGAGTGCACGTCGCCGAGCCCTTGCGTGGGGCGTCGACTTCCTTTCTCCCCTTCCTCCCCTTCTGAGTCCTCGGTTCCCCGCGCGCAGAAACGTGTAGCGCACATGCGGGAGGCAGACGAATCTGCCCTGGAGCGATGCTCGTTTCATAACAACAGAGCAGGTTTTCCTTCCTCCCGCACGATCATCAGCACAGCTAAATCAGGCGTGCCTTCCCCTTTCCCACGGGCCTCACAGGCCTTGCGCTTCTTGGAGCGCAAGACTCGTGCTGTCCGTCCTTCTCGTTCTCGTTTCCTCCGGAAGCAGGTGTTGCGTGCGGTTCCGAAGCGCACCCGCTGCATCCCCTCTCCCACCATCTTTCGTTCGGCGGCTATTCCGCGCTCTTTTCAACGCGTCGTCGCGACGATTGCGCCTCAGTACCAGCAGGCGCAATCTCCGGCTTCCAGTGTGTGTGTGTCCCCCCTCCTTTACAGCGCAACGAGGAGGAGAGCGAAACCGTGTGGTGTCACGTAGAGCAAAAGTAGGATAGCGGGCCCGGTTCCTCACGGTATGGTCCTTCGGGGCCAGGCTGCGATGCCAGCACGCTAACCCAAATTGCAATACGCTTAAATGTGAGGATTGGCCTCACTTTAGACCCCCTATAAAATGCTCTGATTCCACACCTTTTCCACAGGATCCTCACCTGTTCAGGCACACCATCAATGCGCCTGGGCCATTTGTTGCGACAACCACCTCCTCATCCCTTCCCTGCTGTGGTGCCGATTCTCTTTCCTTTTCCACGACATTGTGATGGGTCCTGCCACCCTGGTAGTGTTCCCAACAAGTTCCCACGGCACAAAGACGAACCGTGTTGGCCTCTTGTGACGGGGTGCCAAGCCGTTGATATACTCGAATGTAGTCCTCCCCCCCAGCCCCGCACCCTCCCACCACCCTCCCCTGTTGGCCGAGTCCCGGTGGCGGAGGCCCTTCAGCACGACATCGGTACCTGCTGGTCGTACTGGCGTCGGTGGCGCCTCTGCACCTTCAGCCGCATTTTCGCCAGTCGCTAGGTGACCTGGCTGCGGTACCGGCGGTGGTCGTCCCAGGTGAGCTGGGGTCTCCCTTGCAGGAATTCCCTCGCTGTCCTTCACGTACGCCTGGTCCTTGGCGAAGCAGTCGGGGGCTTTCCTCACAAGGCCAAGGAGGGTGTGATTGGAAAGGGCGATGCCAGGGAGGTTCTCCTCCACGAAGGGCGATAATGCCCTCCTTGTGGGCGGCGTGGGCGGCGTCAGGGTATTCGAAGGCCTCGCCGCCGAGGTTGGCGAACAGCGGGGGGGCCATGATTGGCCGGTGCTGCAGGAAATCACCCATCAGTATCACGATGGGGATGGTGCCGAAGATCAGCTGCGGAGACTGAAAGAAGGCCTCATTCCCTCCCTCGTCCCTCACCAGCCTGCCAGACGCGGTCTTCGGATCCGCCTTCCGGGAGAGTGGCGTTCTCCACGTTCTTCAGATTCCTCCGAGTCAGACCCTCCGATCGCGTCGTCGGCCCTCCTCGGAGGCGGCGGCGGTGAAGTGTTGGGTTGTGCAGATGAAGAACGCCAAGGCCTCAGGCAGACGCAACAGGGTTCAGTTCCCTCAGGCTGCCTATCATCCTTGCCGGAGATGAGGCAATTCAGCAAGGCAGCGGCGCGGCACGTGATGACAACCGTAGCTTGTCCATGAACCTGATCTCTCAGTCGGCATGCAGGGCAACCCCCTGCGCTGACGATAGACACTTCGTATTGTCCTGACCTCTGATGCATTCCCCTTGCTCCATCCGGCACCACACAACCATCGGCAGCGGTGTGATGACAATCTTCTCAACGTTTCCTGTTAGCTTGATCGACCCTGATGACAATCCTACTCAGCTCACTCTGACTGCTCTCCCATGCTGTGGGATCACTGGCTGCAGTACTCTTGAGACCAACCACACACCCTCCTGTCAGTGATCCTCGTCGACACAACACAACACAACAAGACACATTCAACTTGAAACAATGCTGCGCACGCTGGCCCTGCTCGGCGCTGCCATGGCAGCGCATGCCACGGTGCTGTTCCCCGACAGGGGGAACTGCCGCACGGACGGGGACTGCAGCAAGGGGTACCACTGCGAGATGCCGCACCCTGGGGAGTGCGGTGACTCAGTGCCGCTGCTGAGACGCTACCAGGACTGCACAGCGCAGCCGACGTGCTGCGAGGAGGGGCTGAAGTGCGTGTCGCTGCTGTTCGCCAGCCGCTGTCTGCCGGAGGTGCACTACCGTGGGAACTGCGTGGTGAGCCCGCCGCCTGTTGTGCCGCAGCCTGTGGTGCGGAAGGCGGTCGACAACCACAACGGGTTGCATGTGAGCTACCTCGAGTGCGGGCAGCCGTTCGCAGGCCCTCTGGTGGTCTTCCTGCACGGTTTCCCGGAGCTGAGCGACAGCTGGCGCCCGCAGCTGGAGTACTTCGGGGCACGTGGGTTCTGGGCTGTCGCACCCGACCTGCGCGGGTTCGGGGAGACCACCGGGGGGGACGGCAGCGTGGAGTCGATGCAGGTGCTGAACCTCGCGAAGGACACGGTGGGGCTGCTGCAGGCGCTGAACACCACATCGGCGGTGCTGGTGGGGCATGACCTGGGGGCGGTGCCGGCCTACTTCACGTCGCAGTTCCGCCCAGACATGGTGCGTGGGCTTGCACTGGCGTCGCTGCCGCTGGGTCTGCTCCCCCCCGTGATGGACGCTAACCCGTTCGCACAGGAGGAGGCGTTCGAGGCGCTGCTGGGCTCTGTGGGGCTGGCGTCGTACCAGTCGTACCTGCGCACAGGTGCGGAGGCGGATGTTGCTGCCGACCCTGTGGAGTGGCTGCGCAAGATGTACTACCTCGGGTCTGCAGAGAGTGGTTTCCGTGTGGACGTGGCGACGGGGCAGCTGTACCCCATTGCCTACCCTGCTTCGGGTGACCTGTTCATGTTCGTGCCGAACCCGGTGCCGGAACAGCCGCAGTTCGCAGAACTGATCAGCCGCCAGGCTCAGTTCTTCAGTGCGGAGGGGGGCGATGCGCCGCTGGCGTACTACAACGTGACCTACCTGGATGTGCAGCAGCTGTTCACCGGACGCACCGCACAGCTCCCGTACTACTTCATCGCAGGCGAGCACGAGTTTGTCAACGGGTACGAGATGCTGGAGCAGGTGCCCGGGTTTGTGGGCAAGGCGCGTGTCCCGAACGCAGGCCACTGGCTGCAGCACGAGAACCCGGACGCCACGAACGAGCTTCTGCAGGTCTTCCTGCAGCGTTTCCTGTAGACAGGCAGGAAACAGAAGCAAACGCCTGCTTCCCTGTGTGGCGTCCCCTCCGTGCCCACCAGCACCCTTCTCGCACCGCCTTCCCCGTCACGTTCTGTTCTGTTCCACCCTCTTCCTGCTCAACCCACGACCCACCAGCTCTTCACAAAGAGTTTCGCAAACAAGCCTACATATATCGTACTCTTTCTGCGCGGCCCGCGGCCCGCTGCAAGGCTTTCCCCCAACATGATTTGCGCCCCTGCTGCCAGGCCTTCCTGGTGTGCAGGGGTGCAGTCTGCATGCTTATGAGTTTGGACTGCCATCACACCCTATGTCTGTCGGCCACAATACCTGAGTGGCACATGCGATATCCCTGCCAAGACAAGTGGGTGGTCTTCGTGTCGGTATCAGAAAGCGTAGGGAGACGCTCATCGCGTCTTCCTCCCCCTCTGGCAAACACCGCTGGTTCCGACAGTGGCACGGGTCGGTGGTCGCTGTGCTAGCTCGGATCTTTCTTTGCAGTGCACGGCCTCCCTTCCTGCCATGTCGTGAAGACTCTTTCCCACTCTGTCGTGGCGTTTCCCTTCTTCAAGTTCCTCATCTTTGTGCGTTTTTTGTTATTTTTTTTTTTGCGGCATTCCACACAGGGCATTTTATAGGGGCGAAATCTACGCTCATTTGGGCTTAAATGTGAGGCGTTCCCCGATTTTTTGGCGGACCCCCCAGCAAGCGAGTCTTGTGGTGAATGGGTCACCTCCCGGTTCCTCTCTCAGGGATCCGTGCTCGGGTCCAGCCTCGGGTGCCGGAGGTTAGTCCAAAAAATGGATTTCGGGACCGATCTGCCGCAGACCCGGACGTGCAAGGACTTACATACAGGCACATGCCACAGGGGGGTCTGGGGGGCGGAGCCCCCCAGCCGCCGGAGGCCACGGTAGTGAACACCTGTTCCTTGCAGGTGTACAGATTCTGCATGAGCTGGCTGCGTCCTCCTGAGGCTACTGAGGGTCTGATGGTCTGCATTCCATTCTCTGACGTAACCTCAAAGGGTTTGGGTACAAGACAGGAAGACAGCACAGGGGGGTCTGGGGGGCGGAGCCCCCCAGCCGCCGGAGGCCACGGTAGTGAACGTCCGTCCCTTCGCGGCCTGCGTTTTCTCGGGGTTTGACAAAGAAACTGGACAGAAAAACGGTCGGGTAAGTTGCTCGCAGTCTGTGGGCATGAGTCCACTCTCATCTGCGAGGCTGCCCAGCCGCCACCAGTTTTCCACCCCCGGATTTTTCCCGGAAATCTTTTTTTTTTTCCCCTTAAATGCAGGGTGTTCGCTATCTCCCACCTTCCTCAGAGACTGTGGGAGAAAGGGGTCAAATTGCCGCCCAAATTTTTTTCGCGCGCGCTTCGCGCGCGCGAAATCATGCAACATCGGCCCCTCAGACAAATTGCCTCAAGGGTCCAGACCAGTACGATATATGTTTGGCGCAAGGGGCCCATCTCGCGGTTCGCGGCTGCAAAATGGAGGTTTTGCGGCAATCAGTGAGTACTTCGGGAGTTGGTGACGAACCCAAAACAGGATCACGGACCGTCGACGATACCCGTTCTCGAGAAGGAAGGGCACGGTCACATGCGCTCGTTAGTTCCTGTTGGACAGACTTCATAGGTCACAGGGGGGTCTGGGGGGCGGAGCCCCCCAGCCGCCGGAGGCCACGGTAGTGAACATTTGTCAGCCTCGTCCCCGAGTCCGCTTCATAGTCGAACACCACATACAGACAACGTGCACCTTGAGACAGCATGCTCAAGAGGTACATCGGCCTGGCGCCTGTGGCAGGCCACTATGCTCTTGGCTTCGGCCTCCTCTGGCCTTGACCATGCTGATGCCGGCAATAGCTCCGACGGTCCCCAGCAGGTTCAGATCTCGCTTCTTTGAGTTATTTCCGCTCCGTGTGAAGCGTGGTGGTATCAATTTGTACGAGAGGGTGCTGCCCTTCTCCTTCAGAACCCCTTCCCACCTGAGGCAAAAACTTTCGAGAAACTTTTTTTATTTAATTTCTCCCCCTTGGGAGAAATGCCCGGGAGAGAGGTGGGAGAAGGGTTTTCCCAGAATCTTTTTTTTAACGAAATAGGCCCCTATTTCTCCCCGAGCGAACGCCCTGCTTAAATGTGAGGATTGGCCTCACTTTAGACCCCCTATAAAATGCTCTGATTCCACACCTTTTCCACAGGATCCTCACCTGTTCAGGCACACCATCAATGCGCCTGGGCCATTTGTTGCGACAACCACCTCCTCATCCCTTCCCTGATGTGGTGCCGATTCTCTTTCCTTTTCCACGACATTGTGATGGGTCCTGCCACCCTGGGGGCCTCCCTTTCTCTCCCTCTCCCCCATCTGTGTCTTCGATACCCCGCGCGCAGAAGCGAGTGGCACCCATACAGGAGGCAGACGAATCCGCCCTGGGGAGACGCTCCTTTCACAACAGAGGAGCAGAGCCTCAACCTCCCGTGTCCCCTGGCTCACCGGTTTCAGCGCCAAGCCTTCGGCCTGACGAGGATAGTATCATGTCCCCATCAGAACTTGCTTCCCCCCTTCCTCTCTCGCCTGCACCCTCTCTTGTTGTGGATGACTCGCCGGGCTTTCAGCCCGCCGACACTCGGCTTAGTCCCCCATCAGACACTGTGTCACCCCCACCACCCTCTCCATGTCAGGAGCCCCTAATGCCTCTAGACACGGCAACACCCTCTCTTCCAGACTGGCAGGCAGAAACGCCGTCTCACCAGGGGAGCGGTTTCAGCGTCAAGGGTCTCACCAGGGGACCGGTTTCAGCGTCAAGCCCTCGGCCTGACGAGGATAGTATCATGTCCCCATCAGAACTTGCTGCCCCCCTTCCTCTCTCGCCTGCACCCTCCCTTGTTGTGGATGACTCGCCGGGCTTTCAGCCCGCCGACACTCGGCTTAATCCCCCATCAGACACTGTGTCACCCCCACCACCCTCTCCATGTCAGGAGCCCCTAGTGCCTTTAGACTCTGCAACCCCCTCTCTTCCCGATTATCAGGCTGAAACGCCGTCTCACCAGGGGAGCGACACGCTCTCCCCCGAGTGCACGTCGCCGAGCCCTTGCGTGGGGCGTCGACTTCCTTTCTCCCCTTCCTCCCCTTCTGAGTCCTCGGTTCCCCGCGCGCAGAAACGTGTAGCGCACATGCGGGAGGCAGACGAATCTGCCCTGGAGCGATGCTCGTTTCATAACAACAGAGCAGGTTTTCCTTCCTCCCGCACGATCATCAGCACAGCTAAATCAGGCGTGCCTTCCCCTTTCCCACGGGCCTCACAGGCCTTGCGCTTCTTGGAGCGCAAGACTCGTGCTGTCCGTCCTTCTCGTTCTCGTTTCCTCCGGAAGCAGGTGTTGCGTGCGGTTCCGAAGCGCACCCGCTGCATCCCCTCTCCCACCATCTTTCGTTCGGCGGCTATTCCGCGCTCTTTTCAACGCGTCGTCGCGACGATTGCGCCTCAGTACCAGCAGGCGCAATCTCCGGCTTCCAGTGTGTGTGTGTCCCCCCTCCTTTACAGCGCAACGAGGAGGAGAGCGAAACCGTGTGGTGTCACGTAGAGCAAAAGTAGGATAGCGGGCCCGGTTCCTCACGGTATGGTCCTTCGGGGCCAGGCTGCGATGCCAGCACGCTAACCCAAATTGCAATACGCTTAAATGTGAGGATTGGCCTCACTTTAGACCCCCTATAAAATGCTCTGATTCCACACCTTTTCCACAGGATCCTCACCTGTTCAGGCACACCATCAATGCGCCTGGGCCATTTGTTGCGACAACCACCTCCTCATCCCTTCCCTGCTGTGGTGCCGATTCTCTTTCCTTTTCCACGACATTGTGATGGGTCCTGCCACCCTGGTAGTGTTCCCAACAAGTTCCCACGGCACAAAGACGAACCGTGTTGGCCTCTTGTGACGGGGTGCCAAGCCGTTGATATACTCGAATGTAGTCCTCCCCCCCAGCCCCGCACCCTCCCACCACCCTCCCCTGTTGGCCGAGTCCCGGTGGCGGAGGCCCTTCAGCACGACATCGGTACCTGCTGGTCGTACTGGCGTCGGTGGCGCCTCTGCACCTTCAGCCGCATTTTCGCCAGTCGCTAGGTGACCTGGCTGCGGTACCGGCGGTGGTCGTCCCAGGTGAGCTGGGGTCTCCCTTGCAGGAATTCCCTCGCTGTCCTTCACGTACGCCTGGTCCTTGGCGAAGCAGTCGGGGGCTTTCCTCACAAGGCCAAGGAGGGTGTGATTGGAAAGGGCGATGCCAGGGAGGTTCTCCTCCACGAAGGGCGATAATGCCCTCCTTGTGGGCGGCGTGGGCGGCGTCAGGGTATTCGAAGGCCTCGCCGCCGAGGTTGGCGAACAGCGGGGGGGCCATGATTGGCCGGTGCTGCAGGAAATCACCCATCAGTATCACGATGGGGATGGTGCCGAAGATCAGCTGCGGAGACTGAAAGAAGGCCTCATTCCCTCCCTCGTCCCTCACCAGCCTGCCAGACGCGGTCTTCGGATCCGCCTTCCGGGAGAGTGGCGTTCTCCACGTTCTTCAGATTCCTCCGAGTCAGACCCTCCGATCGCGTCGTCGGCCCTCCTCGGAGGCGGCGGCGGTGAAGTGTTGGGTTGTGCAGATGAAGAACGCCAAGGCCTCAGGCAGACGCAACAGGGTTCAGTTCCCTCAGGCTGCCTATCATCCTTGCCGGAGATGAGGCAATGCAGCAAGGCAGCGGCGCGGCACGTGATGACAACCGTAGCTTGTCCATGAACCTGATCTCTCAGTCGGCATGCAGGGCAACCCCCTGCGCTGACGATAGACACTTCGTATTGTCCTGACCTCTGATGCATTCTCTGCACACCGGAAGACTGCACACGAGGTGCAGCCCTTGGCTCAGCCACTGGCAGCGGTGTGATGACAATCTTCTCAACGTTTCCTGTTAGCTTGATCGACCCTGATGACAATCCTACTCAGCTCACTCTGACTGCTCTCCCATGCTGTGGGATCACTGGCTGCAGTACTCTTGAGACCAACCACACACCCTCCTGTCAGTGATCCTCGTCGACACAACACAACACAACAAGACACATTCAACTTGAAACAATGCTGCGCACGCTGGCCCTGCTCGGCGCTGCCATGGCAGCGCATGCCACGGTGCTGTTCCCCGACAGGGGGAACTGCCGCACGGACGGGGACTGCAGCAAGGGGTACCACTGCGAGATGCCGCACCCTGGGGAGTGCGGTGACTCAGTGCCGCTGCTGAGACGCTACCAGGACTGCACAGCGCAGCCGACGTGCTGCGAGGAGGGGCTGAAGTGCGTGTCGCTGCTGTTCGCCAGCCGCTGTCTGCCGGAGGTGCACTACCGTGGGAACTGCGTGGTGAGCCCGCCGCCTGTTGTGCCGCAGCCTGTGGTGCGGAAGGCGGTCGACAACCACAACGGGTTGCATGTGAGCTACCTCGAGTGCGGGCAGCCGTTCGCAGGCCCTCTGGTGGTCTTCCTGCACGGTTTCCCGGAGCTGAGCGACAGCTGGCGCCCGCAGCTGGAGTACTTCGGGGCACGTGGGTTCTGGGCTGTCGCACCCGACCTGCGCGGGTTCGGGGAGACCACCGGGGGGGACGGCAGCGTGGAGTCGATGCAGGTGCTGAACCTCGCGAAGGACACGGTGGGGCTGCTGCAGGCGCTGAACACCACATCGGCGGTGCTGGTGGGGCATGACCTGGGGGCGGTGCCGGCCTACTTCACGTCGCAGTTCCGCCCAGACATGGTGCGTGGGCTTGCACTGGCGTCGCTGCCGCTGGGTCTGCTCCCCCCCGTGATGGACGCTAACCCGTTCGCACAGGAGGAGGCGTTCGAGGCGCTGCTGGGCTCTGTGGGGCTGGCGTCGTACCAGTCGTACCTGCGCACAGGTGCGGAGGCGGATGTTGCTGCCGACCCTGTGGAGTGGCTGCGCAAGATGTACTACCTCGGGTCTGCAGAGAGTGGTTTCCGTGTGGACGTGGCGACGGGGCAGCTGTACCCCATTGCCTACCCTGCTTCGGGTGACCTGTTCATGTTCGTGCCGAACCCGGTGCCGGAACAGCCGCAGTTCGCAGAACTGATCAGCCGCCAGGCTCAGTTCTTCAGTGCGGAGGGGGGCGATGCGCCGCTGGCGTACTACAACGTGACCTACCTGGATGTGCAGCAGCTGTTCACCGGACGCACCGCACAGCTCCCGTACTACTTCATCGCAGGCGAGCACGAGTTTGTCAACGGGTACGAGATGCTGGAGCAGGTGCCCGGGTTTGTGGGCAAGGCGCGTGTCCCGAACGCAGGCCACTGGCTGCAGCACGAGAACCCGGACGCCACGAACGAGCTTCTGCAGGTCTTCCTGCAGCGTTTCCTGTAGACAGGCAGGAAACAGAAGCAAACGCCTGCTTCCCTGTGTGGCGTCCCCTCCGTGCCCACCAGCACCCTTCTCGCACCGCCTTCCCCGTCACGTTCTGTTCTGTTCCACCCTCTTCCTGCTCAACCCACGACCCACCAGCTCTTCACAAAGAGTTTCGCAAACAAGCCTACATATATCGTACTCTTTCTGCGCGGCCCGCGGCCCGCTGCAAGGCTTTCCCCCAACATGATTTGCGCCCCTGCTGCCAGGCCTTCCTGGTGTGCAGGGGTGCAGTCTGCATGCTTATGAGTTTGGACTGCCATCACACCCTATGTCTGTCGGCCACAATACCTGAGTGGCACATGCGATATCCCTGCCAAGACAAGTGGGTGGTCTTCGTGTCGGTATCAGAAAGCGTAGGGAGACGCTCATCGCGTCTTCCTCCCCCTCTGGCAAACACCGCTGGTTCCGACAGTGGCACGGGTCGGTGGTCGCTGTGCTAGCTCGGATCTTTCTTTGCAGTGCACGGCCTCCCTTCCTGCCATGTCGTGAAGACTCTTTCCCACTCTGTCGTGGCGTTTCCCTTCTTCAAGTTCCTCATCTTTGTGCGTTTTTTGTTATTTTTTTTTTTGCGGCATTCCACACAGGGCATTTTATAGGGGCGAAATCTACGCTCATTTGGGCTTAAATGTGAGGCGTTCCCCGATTTTTTGGCGGACCCCCCAGCAAGCGAGTCTTGTGGTGAATGGGTCACCTCCCGGTTCCTCTCTCAGGGATCCGTGCTCGGGTCCAGCCTCGGGTGCCGGAGGTTAGTCCAAAAAATGGATTTCGGGACCGATCTGCCGCAGACCCGGACGTGCAAGGACTTACATACAGGCACATGCCACAGGGGGGTCTGGGGGGCGGAGCCCCCCAGCCGCCGGAGGCCACGGTAGTGAACACCTGTTCCTTGCAGGTGTACAGATTCTGCATGAGCTGGCTGCGTCCTCCTGAGGCTACTGAGGGTCTGATGGTCTGCATTCCATTCTCTGACGTAACCTCAAAGGGTTTGGGTACAAGACAGGAAGACAGCACAGGGGGGTCTGGGGGGCGGAGCCCCCCAGCCGCCGGAGGCCACGGTAGTGAACGTCCGTCCCTTCGCGGCCTGCGTTTTCTCGGGGTTTGACAAAGAAACTGGACAGAAAAACGGTCGGGTAAGTTGCTCGCAGTCTGTGGGCATGAGTCCACTCTCATCTGCGAGGCTGCCCAGCCGCCACCAGTTTTCCACCCCCGGATTTTTCCCGGAAATCTTTTTTTTTTTCCCCTTAAATGCAGGGTGTTCGCTATCTCCCACCTTCCTCAGAGACTGTGGGAGAAAGGGGTCAAATTGCCGCCCAAATTTTTTTCGCGCGCGCTTCGCGCGCGCGAAATCATGCAACATCGGCCCCTCAGACAAATTGCCTCAAGGGTCCAGACCAGTACGATATATGTTTGGCGCAAGGGGCCCATCTCGCGGTTCGCGGCTGCAAAATGGAGGTTTTGCGGCAATCAGTGAGTACTTCGGGAGTTGGTGACGAACCCAAAACAGGATCACGGACCGTCGACGATACCCGTTCTCGAGAAGGAAGGGCACGGTCACATGCGCTCGTTAGTTCCTGTTGGACAGACTTCATAGGTCACAGGGGGGTCTGGGGGGCGGAGCCCCCCAGCCGCCGGAGGCCACGGTAGTGAACATTTGTCAGCCTCGTCCCCGAGTCCGCTTCATAGTCGAACACCACATACAGACAACGTGCACCTTGAGACAGCATGCTCAAGAGGTACATCGGCCTGGCGCCTGTGGCAGGCCACTATGCTCTTGGCTTCGGCCTCCTCTGGCCTTGACCATGCTGATGCCGGCAATAGCTCCGACGGTCCCCAGCAGGTTCAGATCTCGCTTCTTTGAGTTATTTCCGCTCCGTGTGAAGCGTGGTGGTATCAATTTGTACGAGAGGGTGCTGCCCTTCTCCTTCAGAACCCCTTCCCACCTGAGGCAAAAACTTTCGAGAAACTTTTTTTATTTAATTTCTCCCCCTTGGGAGAAATGCCCGGGAGAGAGGTGGGAGAAGGGTTTTCCCAGAATCTTTTTTTTAACGAAATAGGCCCCTATTTCTCCCCGAGCGAACGCCCTGCTTAAATGTGAGGATTGGCCTCACTTTAGACCCCCTATAAAATGCTCTGATTCCACACCTTTTCCACAGGATCCTCACCTGTTCAGGCACACCATCAATGCGCCTGGGCCATTTGTTGCGACAACCACCTCCTCATCCCTTCCCTGATGTGGTGCCGATTCTCTTTCCTTTTCCACGACATTGTGATGGGTCCTGCCACCCTGGGGGCCTCCCTTTCTCTCCCTCTCCCCCATCTGTGTCTTCGATACCCCGCGCGCAGAAGCGAGTGGCACCCATACAGGAGGCAGACGAATCCGCCCTGGGGAGACGCTCCTTTCACAACAGAGGAGCAGAGCCTCAACCTCCCGTGTCCCCTGGCTCACCGGTTTCAGCGCCAAGCCTTCGGCCTGACGAGGATAGTATCATGTCCCCATCAGAACTTGCTTCCCCCCTTCCTCTCTCGCCTGCACCCTCTCTTGTTGTGGATGACTCGCCGGGCTTTCAGCCCGCCGACACTCGGCTTAGTCCCCCATCAGACACTGTGTCACCCCCACCACCCTCTCCATGTCAGGAGCCCCTAATGCCTCTAGACACGGCAACACCCTCTCTTCCAGACTGGCAGGCAGAAACGCCGTCTCACCAGGGGAGCGGTTTCAGCGTCAAGGGTCTCACCAGGGGACCGGTTTCAGCGTCAAGCCCTCGGCCTGACGAGGATAGTATCATGTCCCCATCAGAACTTGCTGCCCCCCTTCCTCTCTCGCCTGCACCCTCCCTTGTTGTGGATGACTCGCCGGGCTTTCAGCCCGCCGACACTCGGCTTAATCCCCCATCAGACACTGTGTCACCCCCACCACCCTCTCCATGTCAGGAGCCCCTAGTGCCTTTAGACTCTGCAACCCCCTCTCTTCCCGATTATCAGGCTGAAACGCCGTCTCACCAGGGGAGCGACACGCTCTCCCCCGAGTGCACGTCGCCGAGCCCTTGCGTGGGGCGTCGACTTCCTTTCTCCCCTTCCTCCCCTTCTGAGTCCTCGGTTCCCCGCGCGCAGAAACGTGTAGCGCACATGCGGGAGGCAGACGAATCTGCCCTGGAGCGATGCTCGTTTCATAACAACAGAGCAGGTTTTCCTTCCTCCCGCACGATCATCAGCACAGCTAAATCAGGCGTGCCTTCCCCTTTCCCACGGGCCTCACAGGCCTTGCGCTTCTTGGAGCGCAAGACTCGTGCTGTCCGTCCTTCTCGTTCTCGTTTCCTCCGGAAGCAGGTGTTGCGTGCGGTTCCGAAGCGCACCCGCTGCATCCCCTCTCCCACCATCTTTCGTTCGGCGGCTATTCCGCGCTCTTTTCAACGCGTCGTCGCGACGATTGCGCCTCAGTACCAGCAGGCGCAATCTCCGGCTTCCAGTGTGTGTGTGTCCCCCCTCCTTTACAGCGCAACGAGGAGGAGAGCGAAACCGTGTGGTGTCACGTAGAGCAAAAGTAGGATAGCGGGCCCGGTTCCTCACGGTATGGTCCTTCGGGGCCAGGCTGCGATGCCAGCACGCTAACCCAAATTGCAATACGCTTAAATGTGAGGATTGGCCTCACTTTAGACCCCCTATAAAATGCTCTGATTCCACACCTTTTCCACAGGATCCTCACCTGTTCAGGCACACCATCAATGCGCCTGGGCCATTTGTTGCGACAACCACCTCCTCATCCCTTCCCTGCTGTGGTGCCGATTCTCTTTCCTTTTCCACGACATTGTGATGGGTCCTGCCACCCTGGTAGTGTTCCCAACAAGTTCCCACGGCACAAAGACGAACCGTGTTGGCCTCTTGTGACGGGGTGCCAAGCCGTTGATATACTCGAATGTAGTCCTCCCCCCCAGCCCCGCACCCTCCCACCACCCTCCCCTGTTGGCCGAGTCCCGGTGGCGGAGGCCCTTCAGCACGACATCGGTACCTGCTGGTCGTACTGGCGTCGGTGGCGCCTCTGCACCTTCAGCCGCATTTTCGCCAGTCGCTAGGTGACCTGGCTGCGGTACCGGCGGTGGTCGTCCCAGGTGAGCTGGGGTCTCCCTTGCAGGAATTCCCTCGCTGTCCTTCACGTACGCCTGGTCCTTGGCGAAGCAGTCGGGGGCTTTCCTCACAAGGCCAAGGAGGGTGTGATTGGAAAGGGCGATGCCAGGGAGGTTCTCCTCCACGAAGGGCGATAATGCCCTCCTTGTGGGCGGCGTGGGCGGCGTCAGGGTATTCGAAGGCCTCGCCGCCGAGGTTGGCGAACAGCGGGGGGGCCATGATTGGCCGGTGCTGCAGGAAATCACCCATCAGTATCACGATGGGGATGGTGCCGAAGATCAGCTGCGGAGACTGAAAGAAGGCCTCATTCCCTCCCTCGTCCCTCACCAGCCTGCCAGACGCGGTCTTCGGATCCGCCTTCCGGGAGAGTGGCGTTCTCCACGTTCTTCAGATTCCTCCGAGTCAGACCCTCCGATCGCGTCGTCGGCCCTCCTCGGAGGCGGCGGCGGTGAAGTGTTGGGTTGTGCAGATGAAGAACGCCAAGGCCTCAGGCAGACGCAACAGGGTTCAGTTCCCTCAGGCTGCCTATCATCCTTGCCGGAGATGAGGCAATTCAGCAAGGCAGCGGCGCGGCACGTGATGACAACCGTAGCTTGTCCATGAACCTGATCTCTCAGTCGGCATGCAGGGCAACCCCCTGCGCTGACGATAGACACTTCGTATTGTCCTGACCTCTGATGCATTCCCCTTGCTCCATCCGGCACCACACAACCATCGGCAGCGGTGTGATGACAATCTTCTCAACGTTTCCTGTTAGCTTGATCGACCCTGATGACAATCCTACTCAGCTCACTCTGACTGCAATCCCAGGCTATGTGGGTCATGGTGTTTGGAGCTTCGACGATTGTCACACACTGTAGCTTATTGAGTATCAGCTGATTTCGATGAACACACGGGGGGGTCACCACAAATGCACGCCAAGGCCTCAGGCAGATGTAACAGGGTTCAGTTCCCTCAAGCTGCCTATCATCCTTGCCGAATATGCGGCACACATTGGCCACCACGAAGACGCGCCAAGGCCTCAGGCAGACGCAACAGGGTTCCGTTCCCTCAGGCTGCCTATCATCCTTGCCGGAGATGAGGCAATGCAGCAAGGCCGTAGTGCGGCATGTGATGACAACCGTAGCTTGTCCATGAACCTGATCTCTCAGTCGGCATGCAGGGCAACCCCCTGCGCTGACGATAGACACTTCGTATTGTCCTGACCTCTGATGCATTCCCTCCACACCGGAAATCTGCACACGAGGTGCAGCCCTTGGCTCAGCCACCGGCAGCGGTGTGATGACAATCTTCTCAACGTTTCCTGTTAGCTTGATCGACCCTGATGACAATCCTACTCAGCTCACTCTGACTGCTCTCCCCCCCGCCCCCTCCCACGGCCCTCTCCTCCCCCCTCTTCTGAAGGACCAGCCTACACACCCCAAGCCCCTTCCCCCTGGGACGGGTCCACGCGAAAGCCCCCTCCCGAGGGGGAGTTGCTTTGGGTGGGTCAGGGTAGGATGGGCAACCGCGCGTCGAAGAAAGCTGAGTACACAATCGAGGAGCCCCGCAAGGAGGGGGGCAGCGATGGCGACGGGGAGGTCGTGTCGGAGGGGGAGGACGAGGATGAGGACCGGGGGTCCCTCCGGCGGAATGACACCGGGATGTCGAACCACGTTGTGGATGACTTCAGCCACTTAGACTACTTCGAGAAATTCTTCTCCCCGGAGGACGCGTGGGATTCCATTGTCGCACGCAAGCTTTCCTTCCACACAAAACGCGCCTACTTCCGCCAGTCCCTCTTCAAACGACAGGAGGCTTTAAACGAGATGCGCCAGTCCTTATCCCTCTGCGAAGACATGGGCTCTGCAGCACGCGCCCTATCTTATTATGAGTTTGCCCGCCTCCTCATCTGGGCTGTTGACTTCGAGGAGAATATGCTCTCCTCCCGTATGCTCTCACAGGAGGCGAACAGCTTTCTGGAGGACAGCAAGTTTCTGCTGAAGAAGATCCTCGGCGTGACCAGCTCCTCGGAGACACAGAAGGAGGAGGAGGTGATGCAGGCTGCCGCCGGCGGGTCTGCCGTGGAGCCCATGCGCCGCTCCCACCGGAAAAGCTGGGTGCGTGAGTCACGTCCCACCTCCGCGTCTATCAAGTCCCGCCCCACATCCGCTTCTGTCAAGTCACGCCCCACCTCTGCCCTCTCCAAGTCTGGTGAGAAGGCTGGGCCCCTGCTAGCAGGGCTGTCAATCGAAACCCCCGACCAGCCTGCAAGCCGCCCCATGTCTGCAGGGTCTGCGAAGTCGGGTGGGGCGGCCTGCCAAGGGGAGCCTCGGCTCCGCCCGATGAGCGCCGGTTCCTCGAAGTCGCGGGACAACAGCGAGCACGCGGATGAAGGTGGGCTGCTGGCGGTGCCTGACTTTGGAGCATTTGGCGCCCCGGCGGATCAAGAGGAGCACCACCACCACCCGTCTGCGATGAGGAGGGGGAGCTCGCAGCATGCGGTGCAGCGTGACAGCCAGGAAGGGCTTGGGGGCCGGAAGAGGCAGACGTCGTGCCTCGAGAGCCCTTCGAAGAAGAGGCAGGCACCGCATTCGCGGCAGGTCAACCCGCGGAGGGTGTCGATTAATTTCCTGCAGAAGCACTCGCAGGCGTGCCCGTCGCCACGGGTATGTCGCCCATTTCGGGGGTCTAGGGTAGCGTGTTGGTGGCGGAGGTGTTTGTTTTTGGTGTCTGCCGTGTGTGCCTCTCTCTTATCCTGTCCCGTTCCCTACACCACTCCCTCCCCCGTCGCCCTCACAGAAAGCCCCGTCGCACGCAGCTCAGCGGGATAGCCTTATAGGGCGCGATGTCGAGGTGCAGTCGAAGTGGTCCAAAGGCACGAAGGAGGAGGAGACTGACTTCCTGAAGGATCACCTGAAGCTTGTGTACGACCTGCTGTCCGACTTCTACTTCATAGAGATGAAGCGGTATCCCAAGGCGTCGTCGCTGTATAAGCACTACCAGGTGTTGGCGACCGCTTCGCGGAAGCAGACTATAGACTACTTCAAACAGCTGGAGCCTGGGGCAGTTCTGTCGCCTGACATAGCTGACCAATACAAGCAGCTGGGTGATCTCTACAGTGCGGTCTACGAGTTGGATGCAGCACAGGAGGCATACAGTGCTGCATCGCGCTATGAGAATGGGCAGCTGGTGCGTGGTGTGTCCATCCTCTGGAAGTCGAAGCTGCAGCAGGCTCAAGATGACTACGCGCTGCAGAAGGCATGCATCAAGATCCAGGCGATGTACCGCGCGTGGCGTGACAGGAAATACATCGAGTTCCTGAAGAAGGAGAACCAGGACGAGTCGGGGCTCACCCCGTTCGAGATAGCCATGCGGCGCCGCGTGCTCCCCATGTGCCCTTCCTGTGGGGTATGCCTTCCCCGCCCCGACCGCACCCCCCCCGCCTCGACCTACCCGCCCCCCCTCCCGTCCTCCTGTCCACTCCACGAAATGTATTGCTGGGGGAGAATTGTCCCGGCTGTGCCATCTCGCATCAGCTCTGTGGTGCAAACACTGCTGCAAAGATACACATATCTCGCTTATTGGGATATCATATTTCTTCGGGGTGATGCACAACACGTCTCACCCTGATGAGATGCCCACTGTGCATACACACGGCACTGCTGTGGCTGACACCGGTGGCCCACTCGACATGTGGCCAACACACACATTCCCCCCGGCAAGAGATAAGCTATGCAAAACTCTGGTTTCAAAGTGCACACACCCCCACACAACACCCCTGCCTTCTAGGAACACCAAGGAGGCGCGCATTGCGCCGGCTGCGGCGACAAGCTGACGATGAGGTGATGAGGTGGCATCCCCCTCCCCCCTTTTTTTCCCTTTCCAGGGAAAAGAACAAAGGCCTGTTGTCTGTTGTTGCTTTGCAAAAAGGCTGTTGTGACAGCCATGTGGTGGATAGAGCCATACTCACAACACCCAGGTGGGAGTCGGGTGGTGCAAGTGGAGGTCACATCCAGAGCAGCCGCTCGGTCATGCGCTCTCTCTACTATGATTTAATGACTCACGTGAAGGTGGATATTTTAAGAGGAATGTGGGTGCAGCTGCAACCGTGCCCCTCCTTTCAGCGCCTGTGCATCCTCCTGTGGGAGGGGTGGTGGTGGTGGTGGTGGGGATGGCTATATGGTGATAACACAGTAACGCAGCCATTTCCTCGTCAGGCCGAGGCTTTGTTGGTGGGCGATGCCCCTTCCGGTGTGCGCCCTGCCCTGTATGGTTCTTTTTGCAGGAACTCTCAGATATTGTCTGTTCGAATATTTATCCCCCCCCCCCCTCCCTCGCCAGCTCCAGCAGTGCTGCACATACCCACCCATCCCTCTGTCTTGCAAAGACTGCCTGCTGTACTATTGCTGCTGAGAAACTATGGAGGCGATGCAATTCTGCAGAATACACTGGAGCCGCTGGATGAGCTCTTCCTGGCAGCATGCCTGCCTCTGCATTCCATCACAAACCATGACCTTTCCCCACGCCACAGGTTCGTGTGGGGCTTTCTTGCAGGCCTGGGCGGGGAACGAGCCCTTTTTCCAGGTTTTTTGGGTCGGGGAACCAGGTTTTTTCTAAGAATTTTTACAAGGGATTTTTTGCTCGCCCCCCCACAGTTTCCAGGCGCGTGCCCGTCAGGCGGGACTTTTTCTCTGATTTCTCTCCGCGTCATCATGTGACAGCTCTCGAGTGATGCCCAGATGCTTGCGGCAGAGAGTGCCCCTCATGCGCGTTACAGCTGAAAATGAATGAGGATCATCTGGCACTCGTTCTCATCGGGGGTTGTGCTCCGCAGGGACTCAATACACCTTGGCACTCTCGCAGGGCTGGACATGCCAGCAGCTGGAGGACAGTTACAAAGCTGCCACTCCCCGACGCCACCCACCTGCTGGCCCCTTCAGGTCTGAAAGCCCAAAAGCTCCCGGGGATTTTTGCAGTGGTGCGCACCATATTCAGCGCAGTAGGGTGATCTCTCCGATTTTCCAAAACTGCTGGTTTACTGGTTTGGGGGACGGTCGTCGGCAGACCGTTGAAATGCCCGTGTTAGCAAGGCACACTCACGTTTCAGGTAGCGTGTCGCGTGTCACGCATGTCGCGAACGCGGCAAGTGTACCTCCCAGGTGGGGAAGCCCGACCTCCTGTCCGATGTCAGCCAGGCTTCGAAGAAGCGCTTCATGGATGCGGCGCTGACCTCCTACGCTGCACTGTACCCGGGGAAGTGAGATAGATGGACGGGCACACGCTACATGGGGGGTCTGGGGGGCGGAGCCCCCCAGCCGCCGGAGGCCACGGTAGCGAACATCTGTTCGTGTGGGCGTACAGATTCTGTGCGAGTTGGCTGCGTCCTCAGAGGCGACTGGAGTGGTTGGACCCCGACTTGATGGGATTCGAAGGACTTGAGTACGAGACGTACGCCACAGGGGGGTCTGGGGGGCGGAGCCCCCCAGCCGCCGGAGGCCACGGTAGTGAACGTCTGGCTCTCCAGTTGGCCAGCAAGGCGAACGGTACGTGGGACAGACTTCCCTTCCATCCTTGTGCGCGCCCTAGAAAAAGTTTTTTCCTCTGCGAAACAACCTTAGAAAAAAATTCCCCTAACAAAATTCTTAGAAAAAAACTTTTTTTCCCCTTACAAAAATTCTTAGAAAAAAAGTTCAGAATCCTGAAAGTCGGGAACAAGCCCCCCAGTTAGGAACAGCCCTGCTTTCTTGTACCTATATTTCTTTTATACTTCCTGCTCACACCGCCCCACACATACCCCACCCACCCACCCGCTCATTCACACCCACTTCTTTACCTTTCGACTTCTCTGTCTCACCCCCCGACCATGGACCTCGACTCCTCCCTGAACGATAGTGTCTACCTGATGTACGACCCGAACCAACCTGGGGTGGGCCGGGGGCGACAACACACACCACCGCCGCTCCGCCGAGGTGCCCCCCCTTCTCCTCCACCCCCCCCACAATGTCTGCCTGCGAGGCGGGCTCGATGCTGGCCCCGTCGGCGCCTCCGGCGCCTGGAGACCCGAATTCAAACCAGACTGGCCTGACACGTGCGGATGGATCGACAAGCCCGATCCCACTGCCTGACCTGCACCGGATGCCTGCGAGCAGCCCACCCCTTCCTGTCCTGCGATGCCCTGGGGATAACAGGCTTGCCGTTCTGGAGAAGTTCAGCGTACACATCGAGGTGCATGTCGCGACCGCATTTGTCGCAATGTCGGGCACATTCCAGATCCCATACGGCGCGGGCGTGGGGACCGGCACGTTCATCCTGCCCCTGACTGAGGAGGGTGTGCTGACAAGCGCGACACTGCACATCAACCCTTCCACCTCTGCACACCGCGGCCCGTCGCAGGAGCGCGTGTGGGAGTCTGTTGTCACAGAGTCCTCCGGAAACGCCCCCTCTGGAGGCGCGGAATACGACCCCTGCGTCACACGCCTCCCCTTCGAGGCACAGGGGGGTGACGTGGTTGCCTTCAGCATCAACTACATCCAGCCCCTGATCTTTCACCACACTGCATGCGCCTACTTCCTGATGGTCCCCCTGGGGAAGGCGCACTCTGAGTACTCTGGCTACCTCCCTGCAGGGTCAGCCCTGCCGGACATCTGCCAGGTGTCGTGCCACCTCAACGCGCGTGGGGCGACATGGGTCCCTGTGGCTGGGTGCATCCCGTTGGTGGCATGCATCGCATGTGCCCCAAGGGGATAACCAGATCATGGATACGTGGGTGCATTCCGATGCAGGGGATTGGAGTGGGAAGGATCTGTGTCTTGCGTATAGGCTGGTCAACAGGCAGACAACAGCGACGTGGCTGGTGCAGGACAGTCGGGCGATGTATAGGGTTCCCGCGGGGATGCCGCAGGAGCTGGTGGGGGTGATTGACAGCACGGGGTTTGCGCACGGGACAACATACCACACAGCTCCGAGCGGGATTGGGGTCACCCCATTCTCCGTTGTGCTGAACCCGCCGGCACATCCCGAGGGGCAGACCGGGAGGTTCGCCCGCAGCCTAGTCTTCCTCATCGACCAATCTGGCTCTATGGCGGGGACCCCGATAGCTGCAGCAAAACGTGCCCTGAAGTCTGCCCTCGGCGCACTGCAGCACCCCACTGGGTCATTTCCGGGCGATCGGTTTGCGATTATCGCCTTCAACCACGGTACAGAGGTTGTGTGCGGCATGCAGACCGCTACACCGTATGGGATCAACGATGCGAACCGTGTCATTGACTGCATCGAGGCGGGCGGGGCTACCAACATCCAGGGCCCTGTAGAGATGGCATACGACATGCTGAAGGACTGTGGGGTCGCTTCCCTTCCCTTCATTGTGCTGGTATGCCAAACAACCCTTCTTTGCGCCACTCCACTCCGCCTGGTGTCATGGGTGTGGGGTGGGGGTGTGGGCGTGTGATGTGTTTCCCCCCTCCTCCCCCCCCATTGGTCTCCCCTGCATGGAGGGGATGGCAGTGCCGTCGTACCTCCCGACACCCGTCGGCATCATGTCCTCACCCCACAGGTCACCGATGGGTGTGTTCACGATGAGCCCGACATTGTGAAGTTTGTGAAGTTTCAAAGCGAAGCGGCAAAGAGCTCCGCCAGGACACCGCGCATCCTCACCTTCGGCTTGGGGCGGCACTGCAACGCCTACTTCCTGAGGATGATGTCGCTGCTGGGGAAGGGACACATGGGTTACACCCACGAGCTGTCGGGTGAGGCGATCGAGACACGCATGCTGCGCCTCATCTACATGGCGACAGGGCCTGTCCTAACGAACATAACACTCACTACGCAGAACGGTTTGCAGCTGGATGTCACACCGTCCCCTGTGCCGGATTTGACCTGCGGCGCGCCTCTCGTCATCTCCGGAAGCGTGCCCACGGCAATCCTCCCGAAAGTGTTGTACGTGCAAGGCACGTCTTGGGACGGGATGGATGTGCGGATAGAGATCACCGCTCAGTGCACACCCGTCCCACTGGACAAGCTCTTGACTAAAAAGCGGCTCGACGCCCTGCTCGCTCAGATGTGGCTTGCCGTGCGTCTGGGCGACACAAAGGGAGGTGATTCATACCGGACAAAGGCGGTTGACATGTCTGTCATGTCAGGTGTTCCGTGCGATGCCACCACGTATGCTTGCCCTGGGTTGTGTTCCAGCCCATTCGGGGGGGAGGGTGATGGGAGGGGCGTCTGGCCAGCCATGCCACCCTTCTGTTTAGCACATCCCTTGGTGCCTTCTCTGGGTGGGTCTAACACTGAATCATCCCACAGGTCTGTGCTGGTGCCGATGACTGTGAAGGAACACCAAGATTACATGAAGAACCGGAAGAATGCACGGTCAGCCGCTGACCGGCGTAAACTCGCAGCTATTGCTGTTGGTGCCGCTGCGGGCACGGCAGTCGTTCTCGGGCTGTGCCTGGGTGTGGCGCTTGCCTCCGGTATTACAGACGCGGGGCTGAGCGGTTGGGGTGGCCACGGTGGGTTCGGTGGTGGCAATAACTGGTTCGGTGGTGGCAATACGTCCAGCAATTGCCCCGACTGCTGCTGCGATATTGACTGTGAATGGTTCGATTGCTGCAGCTGTGATGTGGACTGTCCGGACTGCGACTGCGACTGTGATTGCAACGGGTGTGATTGTGGCGGATGTGATTGCGCTGGCGCGTGCTAACCCCGCTCTGCCAGCCGGTGCATCGCACCCTCCACCCGCATCTGCAGGAGAGTGCTTTTTGGAGATTCTCTGGCCACCATCTCGAGTCTTTCCCCCGCAGCAGGGTGTGTTCCCTGACTTCCGACGTCACTCCTGTCCGACAGAGTGTGTTTGCTCGACGACCCTGTCTTCACCATGCGATTCGCTCAATTACTTCCCGGCTTGCCGGTAACAGCACACACAGCAGGTGATTGTTTCGCGTGTACAGCGTCTAGGCTGTCTGGGTCGTAGTCGGGTGCACTATAGGGCAGAGCAGCCCAGGCAGGTGTGCCCGTTATAACATACCGTGTCGTCCATGCCAGCCCCCGAGGTCGACTGACTATTCTCTTTCAGACCCAAGACACGTATTGCCCCCCGAGGAGGCGATGGTCTGGAAAACGTTCTGTGTCTTTTTAGCTGTGATCTGGCGACCCTCCACGGACACCGCTTCACCTTGCCATACCGGGGATGTGGTGCAAACGAAGAAGAGGGTCTGCGTTTCAAACAAAACAATTTGATTTGCATTTTCTTTGTGATCCAGCAGGGCACAGGTAATTATTTCGCACCCGCCTCCCAGTATTGCGCATGATTCTGCGGGGGGTTTTCGCTGCGATGCCGAAAATGGTGCGGTTTTGCCGTATTTTCGTCTTTTTTTTGTGAGGAAACTGAAACTGCCGAACTTTGCCGAAACCTTGCTGATAGCGAAGATCCCCCTGTAGTGTTGGTTGCTATTCTCCGTTATGATCGGCGGAACAAAGCCAAGTCGAGCAGCAGCGAAAGAACCATGTTTTTTTCCATAAATTTTAGGTTGTGACCACGAACTGTCTTTTGTCCCAAAATCTGAGACAATACCCTGTCTTCTCAACAAAACAATCAGTTCGCACAGTTCCTGGCCGGGGAAAGTTCTACCTTCTATCCTTTTAACGAAATGTATACGACTAAACTCCCCACTCACGCAAATCTCACGCACCCCATGTCTCTGGAGCGCTGTGCGATTGTTCACACCTCAAGCACGAGATCACACAGCTCCCCCACCTCGCGTGCTAGTGATTAAGTGCTTCCCGGGTCTCCCATTGTGGTTGTGCCGTCGCATATCCTGAGGCATGGCGCTGCTCTCTCATACCCTTCGTTCTGGTGGAACTGCCTTAACATCTTCTTTCATCGACTGTGCAGAGGACCCCAGATTGTTTCCCAGACGTTTGCACGGCGTGTGCCCTTCAGAGATCACGTTGCTTTGTGAATATCATTGCACCGTGATCCGGGGTGGCAGTCTCGCAAACTATGGAGGCGATGCAATTCTGCAGAATACACTGGAGCCGCTGGATGAGCTCTTCCTGGCAGCATGCCTGCCTCTGCATTCCATCACAAACCATGACCTTTCCCCACGCCACAGGTTCGTGTGGGGCTTTCTTGTACCTATATTTCTTTTATACTTCCTGCTCACACCGCCCCACACATACCCCACCCACCCACCCGCTCATTCACACCCACTTCTTTACCTTTCGACTTCTCTGTCTCACCCCCCGACCATGGACCTCGACTCCTCCCTGAACGATAGTGTCTACCTGATGTACGACCCGAACCAACCTGGGGTGGGCCGGGGGCGACAACACACACCACCGCCGCTCCGCCGAGGTGCCCCCCCCTTCTCCTCCACCCCCCCCACAATGTCTGCCTGCGAGGCGGGCTCGATGCTGGCCCCGTCGGCGCCTCCGGCGCCTGGAGACCCGAATTCAAACCAGACTGGCCTGACACGTGCGGATGGATCGACAAGCCCGATCCCACTGCCTGACCTGCACCGGATGCCTGCGAGCAGCCCACCCCTTCCTGTCCTGCGATGCCCTGGGGATAACAGGCTTGCCGTTCTGGAGAAGTTCAGCGTACACATCGAGGTGCATGTCGCGACCGCATTTGTCGCAATGTCGGGCACATTCCAGATCCCATACGGCGCGGGCGTGGGGACCGGCACGTTCATCCTGCCCCTGACTGAGGAGGGTGTGCTGACAAGCGCGACACTGCACATCAACCCTTCCACCTCTGCACACCGCGGCCCGTCGCAGGAGCGCGTGTGGGAGTCTGTTGTCACAGAGTCCTCCGGAAACGCCCCCTCTGGAGGCGCGGAATACGACCCCTGCGTCACACGCCTCCCCTTCGAGGCACAGGGGGGTGATGTGGTTGCCTTCAGCATCAACTACATCCAGCCCCTGATCTTCGACCACACTGCATGCGCCTACTTCCTGATGGTCCCCCTGGGGAAGGCGCACTCTGAGTACTCTGGCTACCTCCCTGCAGGGTCAGCCCTGCCGGACATCTGCCAGGTGTCGTGCCACCTCAACGCGCGTGGGGCGACATGGGTCCCTGTGGCTGGGTCCATCCCGTTGGTGGAGACGGGGCCCTCCTGTGCATCGCATGTGCCCCAAGGGGATAACCAGATCATGGATACGTGGGTGCATTCCGATGCAGGGGATTGGAGTGGGAAGGATCTGTGTCTTGCGTATAGGCTGGTCAACAGGCAGACAACAGCGACGTGGCTGGTGCATGACAGCCGGGCGATGTACAAGGTTCCCGCGGGGATGCCGCAGGAGCTGGTGGGGGTGATTGACAGCACGGGGTTTGCGCACGGGACGACACACCACACAGCTTCCCCGGATGTCACCCCATTCTCCGTTGTGCTGAACCCGCCGGCACATCCCGAGGGGCAGACCGGGAGGTTCGCCCGCAGCCTAGTCTTCCTCATCGACCAATCTGGCTCTATGGCGGGGGCCCCGATAGCTGCAGCAAAACGTGCCCTGAAGTCTGCCCTCGGCGCACTGCAGCACCCCACTGGGTCATTTCCGGGCGATCGGTTTGCGATTATCGCCTTCAACCACGGTACAGATGTTGTGTGCGGCATGCAGACCGCTACACCGTATGGGATCAACGATGCGAACCGTGTCATTGACTGCATCGAGGCGGGCGGGGCTACCAACATCCAGGGCCCTGTAGAGATGGCATACGACATGCTGAAGGATTGTGGGGTCGCTTCCCTTCCCTTCATTGTGCTGGTATGCCAAACAATCCTTCTTTGCGCCACTCCACTCCGCCTGGTGTCATGGGTGTGGGGTGGGGGTGTGGGCGTGTGATGTGTTTTCCCCCTCCTCCCCCCCGTTGGTCTCCCCTGCATGGAGGGGATGGCAGTGCCGTCGTACCTCCCGACACCCGTCGGCATCATGTCCTCACCCCACAGGTCACTGATGGGTGTGTTCACGATGAGCCCGACATTGTGAAGTTTGTGAAGTTTCAAAGCGAAGCGGCAAAGAGCTCCGCCAGGACACCGCGCATCCTCACCTTCGGCTTGGGGCGGCACTGCAACGCCTACTTCCTGAGGATGATGTCGCTGCTGGGGAAGGGACACATGGGTTACACCCACGAGCTGTCGGGTGAGGCGATCGAGACACGCATGCTGCGCCTCATCTACATGGCGACAGGGCCTGTCCTAACGAACATAACACTCACTACGCAGAACGGTTTGCAGCTGGATGTCACACCGTCCCCTGTGCCGGATTTGACCTGCGGCGCGCCTCTCGTCATCTCCGGAAGCGTGCCCACGGCAATCCTCCCGAAAGTGTTGTACGTGCAAGGCACGTCTTGGGACGGGATGGATGTGCGGATAGAGATCACCGCTCAGTGCACACCCGTCCCACTGGACAAGCTCTTGACTAAAAAGCGGCTCGACGCCCTGCTCGCTCAGATGTGGCTTGCCGTGCGTCTGGGCGACACAAAGGGAGGTGATTCATACCGGACAAAGGCGGTTGACATGTCTGTCATGTCAGGTGTTCCGTGCGATGCCACCACGTATGCTTGCCCTGGGTTGTGTTCCAGCCCATTCGGGGGGGAGGGTGATGGGAGGGGCGTCTGGCCAGCCATGCCACCCTTCTGTTTAGCACATCCCTTGGTGCCTTCTCTGGGTGGGTCTAACACTGAATCATCCCACAGGTCTGTGCTGGTGCCGATGACTGTGAAGGAACACCAAGATTACATGAAGAACCGGAAGAATGCACGGTCAGCCGCTGACCGGCGTAAACTCGCAGCTATTGCTGTTGGTGCCGCTGCGGGCACGGCAGTCGTTCTCGGGCTGTGCCTGGGTGTGGCGCTTGCCTCCGGTATTACAGACGCGGGGCTGAGCGGTTGGGGTGGCCACGGTGGGTTCGGTGGGTTCGGTGGTGGCAATAACTGGTTCGGTGGTGGCAATACGTCCAGCAATTGCCCCGACTGCTGCTGCGATATTGACTGTGAATGGTTCGATTGCTGCAGCTGTGATGTGGACTGTCCGGACTGCGACTGCGACTGTGATTGCAACGGGTGTGATTGTGGCGGATGTGATTGCGCTGGCGCGTGCTAACCCCGCTCTGCCAGCCGGTGCATCGCACCCTCCACCCGCATCTGCAGGAGAGTGCTTTTTGGAGATTCTCTGGCCACCATCTCGAGTCTTTCCCCCGCAGCAGGGTGTGTTCCCTGACTTCCGACGTCACTCCTGTCCGACAGAGTGTGTTTGCTCGACGACCCTGTCTTCACCATGCGATTCGCTCAATTACTTCCCGGCTTGCCGGTAACAGCACACACAGCAGGTGATTGTTTCGCGTGTACAGCGTCTAGGCTGTCTGGGTCGTAGTCGGGTGCACTATAGGGCAGAGCAGCCCAGGCAGGTGTGCCCGTTATAACATACCGTGTCGTCCATGCCAGCCCCCGAGGTCGACTGACTATTCTCTTTCAGACCCAAGACACGTATTGCCCCCCGAGGAGGCGATGGTCTGGAAAACGTTCTGTGTCTTTTTAGCTGTGATCTGGCGACCCTCCACGGACACCGCTTCACCTTGCCATACCGGGGATGTGGTGCAAACGAAGAAGAGGGTCTGCGTTTCAAACAAAACAATTTGATTTGCATTTTCTTTGTGATCCAGCAGGGCACAGGTAATTATTTCGCACCCGCCTCCCAGTATTGCGCATGATTCTGCGGGGGGTTTTCGCTGCGATGCCGAAAATGGTGCGGTTTTGCCGTATTTTCGTCTTTTTTTTGTGAGGAAACTGAAACTGCCGAACTTTGCCGAAACCTTGCTGATAGCGAAGATCCCCCTGTAGTGTTGGTTGCTATTCTCCGTTATGATCGGCGGAACAAAGCCAAGTCGAGCAGCAGCGAAAGAACCATGTTTTTTTCCATAAATTTTAGGTTGTGACCACGAACTGTCTTTTGTCCCAAAATCTGAGACAATACCCTGTCTTCTCAACAAAACAATCAGTTCGCACAGTTCCTGGCCGGGGAAAGTTCTACCTTCTATCCTTTTAACGAAATGTATACGACTAAACTCCCCACTCACGCAAATCTCACGCACCCCATGTCTCTGGAGCGCTGTGCGATTGTTCACACCTCAAGCACGAGATCACACAGCTCCCCCACCTCGCGTGCTAGTGATTAAGTGCTTCCCGGGTCTCCCATTGTGGTTGTGCCGTCGCATATCCTGAGGCATGGCGCTGCTCTCTCATACCCTTCGTTCTGGTGGAACTGCCTTAACATCTTCTTTCATCGACTGTGCAGAGGACCCCAGATTGTTTCCCAGACGTTTGCACGGCGTGTGCCCTTCAGAGATCACGTTGCTTTGTGAATATCATTGCACCGTGATCCGGGGTGGCAGTCTCGCCTGCTTTCGGGAAGCCGATGGGGGGGCCTCCGTACTCACAACACGCTTTGGTTTCTTTTCTCGGGCAGGTGTCGCGCTGCACGCTGGAAATACCATTGAGCAGCCGCCTCTAAGGAACTCTGGGGGGGAAAGGGGTTGGGACGGTCGACACGGGAAGCAGGAATCATGCCAGTGTCCAGCAAGGATTGCGGGAGGGTCGGCGATATCAGCGCTTTTCGGGCAACAACACAACACACCCTCCGCAGCAAACGCTGATGTGGGGTGGCAGTCGCTTTGCCCCCCCCCACCCCTTCCCGAGTGAAAAGGGAGGAATGGATGCCCCGCATGCCGCCAGCTGGCATCAGAAGTTTGGCACAGAGTGGATAGCGATTCCCTCCTCTCCCCCCCTGGGCAGAACACATAGCCCTGACGCACCTTCAAAAAAAAAGTGAAGGTGCAGCGAATCTCACTTTATTTCTCTCAACGTTGTGTCTTGCAGCTTTGGGTTTTTAGCGAAACTGGCCACCCGCGAAGTGTCACCCTGCCCAGGCCACAACACGAGAACCGAGCCACGCTATCGCCGCTGCTTTACCACCACACCCACACCCGCTGTCTCTTTCACCTTTGGTGTTGGCCTGGGAGTTCCCGGCATAGCCATGGGGTCATGTGTTGCACATATCCCCTGGCCGTGCCGGGTTGAGGCAGGCCAAACCCCTCCGGTATATCCCCTCCTCCTGGCCCCCTGATGTGCTTTTTTCAGTGGGCAGGGCGGATGTCGGAAGCGACAGCCAACCGATGCAGCCTTCAGGTTACATTTCTGTCTCTCATTACACTGGGTTCGAGATCCGATGTGCCCCTCCCCTCCTTCCCCGGATCGTCGCCAGTGGTGGCGTTGGCCAGGTTGTGGTGTGTGTTCCGTGTGTGGAGGAGTGTGTGGTTGTATTGCGTTTTCTCCAGGATCCTGGTGGCTCCGAAACAAAGGAAAGCTGTTGTCAGCGCCCCTGTGTTGTAACTCATGCGCCCCACGCAGGTTAACGAAACAGCGCACACTGCTGTTTGTGCCAAAGAAAAATCTTGAGCAAGCGAAAAGAATAGTAACTTCCCCCAACCTGCTGTGGAGGCCTGCATTTGTTGACCATAATCGCTGCCCTGCTCTATTATTTTGCCACCGACAAGGATCCTGTTGACATCATGCGACACAGCGTGCGCCTCCCACTGGAGGCTAGAAAATGTTCAGAAGTGCCCAGCCCGAGAGGGTGTGCGTCCGACTTTGAGTGACACCGGCATGATTTCACACGAAATCCGATTCCAGACATGTGCAAGTGGATCCCCTTTCCTTTCGACTGTGTGTGTGGAAAAAAGCTGCTCCCCGATTCTGAAAGGGGGGAAAACTGTCGGCTCCAGAGAAGGGATGGAATCCGATTCCGGTGTAATCACGCGGCTCATGCTGTTGCCGTATTTTTTTTACTAGTTACGAGCGACGAAGCGTAGCGAAGTCGCGAAGTAACGAAGGAAATCGTACGACTGAAGCTTTGGTTTAGCACCTCATGCCACTTCACAGGGCCTCTACACAGCCTTGAGACAGCAAGTGTGCGCTCAACAAAAAGTAGTCCGGAACTGTTCTCCCACAGTTGCTGGACAGGGTGTCTATAATAAAGCGAAAGGAGTACGATTTCCCCCGGGTTTGGCGCACAAACAACGCCTTATCTTTTTCGATCCTGACTGAAGGATGTCAGTGGCCCTGCTGTTTGCTTTCGTACACCTCTCATGCAGCAACCCCCCCCCCTCCCTTCTCTCTATCTCGATCTCTATCTCTCTCGATCTGTCTTTCAAATTAAAGGGTTTCTGCGCTCAGAAACGCAGAGGTGGGCTGTGCTTCACACAATCGGTTTTGCAACGTGGCACAGTCTTAGTGACACGGGATATCGGAAGGCACCCCAAAAGATCTCAAGAAAGATCTGCCAGGAGAAAATATGGGCAAGCCCTCCCCCACACCCACCCACCCACCCCGTTTCCCATTTGGCACCGCCTTGCGGCACGCTGATCACCCCCCCCCCCCCCCCTTCGTGATGGACTTAAACATTGCAAGAAGGTGCTGGGAGACTTACTTTTTCCATTCACCCTCGACGATCAAAGCCCCCTCTCCGTGATCATTTCCCTGCACAACAAGTGAAGGGTGATCATTCT
The DNA here is from genome assembly GCA_963210315.1 of Rhynchopus euleeides. Classification (NCBI taxonomy): domain Eukaryota; phylum Euglenozoa; class Diplonemea; order Diplonemida; family Diplonemidae; genus Rhynchopus; species Rhynchopus euleeides. Next base: position 509,002 of record OY723321.1, on the reverse strand, counting down.
TGTGCCCCCTTCCACTTCTATTTCACTACCCCCCCCCCTCCGTGATCATTTGACATCATGAGAGGCCTTTCAAAACACACCCCTAACCAAAACAGGCACCCCCTTCAGCCGCATCCCCCCCCTCCCCCATACACCACGGTGGCATCAACGGCACCATCACGGCGAGAAGGGAGGTACGGAAGTCCGCCCAATCTGGGCGGGCACGCGGGGCTGGCCAGAAGGATGCCGCGGAGGAGGACTGGTGGCAGTGCCCCCACTGCGCAGCCGACGTGCCGTCGAAGGAGTGGCCGGCACACGTCAACCTCTGCAATGTGACGAAGAAGAAGGGCACCCAGGTGGAGTGGCTGTGGCCTGCCTCCGGGGGGCAGGTGAAGCGCCCGCCGCAGGGGAAGGCATCGCAGAACCAGGAGGCGAGGGAGAACATGTCAGCTCTCATGTCGATGCTCTCCGGGGCAGACGAGTGGGATGCGCAGGAGTCCTCCTCGGGGGGGCTGCCGCAGCTCACCGTGCGCATCAAGGAGAACAGCAAAGAGGCAGCCTGCTGCTTCGACATCGTGTTTCTGTATGGCGACGACTGGCCTGCCACGCTGCGGCTAGGCCTTGTCCACTCCTCCAAACGCATTGTCGGCTCCCAATGGAACTCCCTCAAGAAAAGCCTCGTCAGCAACGCAACCTCCATCGCAGCTGAAGGGGATCTCGGCAGTCTCCCCTGGACCCTCCTGGAGGCGATGCGTGAGGATTTCCTCGACATCCTGAGGTCCTTCCGGAAGAACCTCCGGACGGAGGGGGATGCGCAGGAGAGCGAGGAGGCCGTTGCATACCCCCCCGCGAGCCGGCAGCGCTCCGCATCGCTGAACAGCGCTTCGCTTGATGGGGAGGAGCGGGAGGGGTTGGGGCTTGCCCTCTCGTCCTCCCCCAAGCAGCGGGGCGGTGTGGACGATGCGATGAAGACAGCTCTCTACAACATGCGGAGCAAGCGGGATATGGACACCTCATCCGGTGCGCTGCGGCGCGCGGAGTCGGAGAGCGAGCCTGACTCGGAGGCTGCGCAGCAGAAGCGCACCCATCGGGAGCCCCCCTCCCCTGCAAACGCTGCGGCGCACAAAGGGTCGCGGCATGCGGGCAGCCGGGGAGGCGCGTCAAAGCGCGGGGCCTCTTCGGGGTTCAAACAGCCTAATCTCGAGGAGGAGTCCTCGCAGGAGCAGTCCTCCCCGACCTCCTCGTCGCCTGGTCCGCTGCCCGGGTCTGTTGCGGATCAGCCTGCAGAGGACACTGCGCCGTCGAGCTCGGTTTGCAGCGACAGCAGCAACTCATCCTCAAGCGACTCCGGGGAGGAGTCGGATACAGAGGGGTCGGGTGAGTCAGACTCGGGGAGTTCGGATTCATCATCTTCGTCGTCGGGGGGGTTCAGGCAGTATTCCACCCGGCCCGCTGCGAAGAAGGCGGTGTCTGGGTCTGCGCGAAAACGAAAAGGGAAGCGCTTAGCGGCAAAAACAGACGAGGTGAGCTTCGACGATGCGGACAGCCCTCCTCGGAAACCGCGTGCCACCACCCTGACCCCGGTGGACCGGCGGAGGCAGATCGCCCTCCGGATGCTGCTGGAGGATACGGATGTCGATGACACGGTGCGGGAGTCGATCATCCAGATGATGGAGGGGAACGACGTGCTCCACCCCGCCCTCGGGGCGGACGACTCTGGGGGGTCGAAGACTGGGTGCACCACGGATGCCTTCAAGGCGGCGCTGTCGAAGCTCATCACATCGGAGACGCTCCCTTCGCGCCACAGCGCTGCCCCGTCGGGGAGGTTCGGCAGGTCGTGGTATCGCGAGCAGCTCGTCCCCATCAAGACCCTGGGGCAGGGCGGGCAGGGTCGTGTGGAGCAGGTGCAGAACAACCTCGACGGGATGTACTACGCTGTGAAGCGTGTGGAGCTGTCGCAGTTCGCCGTGCCCCCCCAAGGCGAGGCTCCCGGTGGGGTGAAGAAGAAGCAGAAGAAGTTTGAGAGGTACCGCTATGTCATCGCGGAGATCCGTACCCTAGCCCGGCTGGGGCACCCCTATATCGTGCGGTATTTCGTGGCGTGGTTTGAAGAGGAGAAGACGCCGCGTGATGGGTCTGGCCCCACGGCTGTTGTGGAGGCGCAGCACAGCAAGATCATCGCCTCCAGCTACGGCTGTGACGACGACAGCGATGACTCCTCAGAGAACCAGGATGACGACGACTCCGGGTTTGTGACAAAGACTGTGTGCTACATCCAGATGGAGTACTGCTATCAGGAGACGCTGCGGCAGGTTATCGACAGGCGTGTCTTCACGGCAAACGCAAAGGGTGCGGAGTGTGGGTATAAAATCCTGTGGCAGCTGCTGCAGTGTGTGTCGTATATCCACGAGCAGGGGGTGATCCACAGGGATTTGAAGCCTGAGAATATCTTCTTCGATCTTGTCGCGCCCACAGGCGGTGAGTATTATGCAGGCGACATCAAGGTGGGGGACTTCGGGCTGGCCACAGGGCACACCGCACAGGCGGCGTCCCCTGAGAGTGCGCAGCAGGACTCGCCTGACAAGTGGCACAGCTCAGGCGTGCATCACAGCAGCGGGATTGGCACGCCGCTGTACTGCGCACCGGAGCAGGAGCTTGGGGGGCAGTACACCAATAAGGTGGATGAGTACAGCGTGGGCATCATTGCCTATGAGATGTTCAGCGGGTTTGCATCCAGCCACGAGCGCATCGAGTCTATCCTGCAGCTGCGTGCCACAGGGAAGGTGCCGCTGGACTGGGTGGGATCTGGCGTCAACAAGAATCTCCCCGCCTTGGTCGAGAGCCTGGTCCGCAGGGACACGGAGTCCCGCATCACAGCGGCCGAAGTGCTGGAGAACGACTGGCTGCCCCGCCCCCACCGGCACAAGGATATGCTGGCCGCGGTGCAGCTCTTCGTCGACGAGCGTGCGAAGATGGCAAAGCTGCTCCACGAGAGGTACCTCAACGACCCCAATGCGCTCAACTCCTCCGACTGGCTCTACCAGGACCCACTGCTGAAGGGCCGCTCGCGCAGCGCCAAACAGCTACAGCTGGGCAGTGTGTCGGAGTGCCGCCCGCAGTCGCTGCTGTCAGCTGCTGCCTACCGAACCTATGCGAAGGAGGCGATGACGGACACCTTCAAGAAGATGGGGGCAATCGAGCTGGATGTGCCTGCGATGCTGCCGTCCAATACCATCATCAAGGACCACCCCGCCATGAAGTGCACGGATGACGCGGGGAACCTGTTCATGATCCCGAAGAACCCGAGCATCTGCTTCGCGCGGTATCTCAGCCGCCCGCAGGCGACGCACATCCCGCTGCCTGTGAGGCGGTACGGCCTGCACAAGGTGCCCATCTCCATCACGGATAATGTGGAAGTCGCGTCGTTCGACGTGGTGACAACCAGCGCCCCTGCGAATGATGCTGTTGATGCGGAGATGGTGAACACGCTGGCGTCGCTTCTGGAGCAGTTTCAGCCACCCCCGCCCAGCCAGTGGCTGATCAGCGTGAACCACACAGACCTGCTGCACATCATCGAGGCGGTTTGCAGGCAAGACTCCGATGTGCCATGCACTGTGGACAGCATCATGGCAGCCTTCAAACACCACAGCTCACGCCCCCACGACTTCTCTGAGGCCCTCGGTCTGCGTGGCTTGGGGCTGCGGGTCGCGGAGTTGCTGTCGGTGCGGAAGAAGCTTGGCGTGGGGCACAGCGGCAACCACAAGGGTGCTGAGAGCACCAGCGTCTTCCTGCAGACGGCGGGGCGCCTCGGCGTGAAGGCTGCTCTGCAGAAGGAGATCGAGAAGGGAAGTCACAAGCAGGCCCAGAAGTCCAAAACCAAAGGGCTGCTGGGCAGCCTTGACCCTTCGGTGCGCTCTGAACTCGAGGAGACTGCCACAGCAGCACTCCTACACCTGCACAAGCTTGAGGCAGCCCTCATGGTATGTCGTTGTGCTCTCACCAACTAATGCGTGTCGATTGGAGTCGGGGCGGGTTGTCCGCCCCCCTCCCTCCCTTCTGTGCTTCTCCCCACGCAACACACCACGCCCACACAGGAGCTGGGTCTGAAGCATCAGGTGGTCATCGAGTTCGACATGACGTACAGCAAAGACCACACGATCTACTCAGGGCTGCTCTGGGGGGTCAGCCTTGTGGGGCAGGAGACAAAGAAGTGCAGGGACCTCTCCCTGTATGGGTGCGGCGGGCGGTATACCCAGTTCCTCCAGGAGCTCCGCTCGCACTACGAGCGCATTGCCCGGATCGACAAGGAGGAGATGGCGAAATACGAGGGGGAGGTGTTCCAGGTCCCCCCGTCCACAGCGGTGTGCGGGGGCAGCCTGTCGCTCACCGCTGTCGTCTCCACATGTGCTGCAGTGGGTTACGGGCGCCGGAGGCAAACCCCTGTCCTGTGTGATGAGTTGGTCTTCGTCGGGATGGACCCTGCGTCGTACGATGCTGTGCTGCTGCTGTGCATCGCCACAGAGATGCGCCAGATCGGGCTGCTGTGCGACTACCAGCTGGATGCCTCAGCCTCCGTGTCGACGCAGCAGGAGACATGCCGCCACAACGGCGTCACCTGGGTGCTGATCCCCACAGGGAAGAACATCGCATCTGCTGCCAAGTCAGACCAGCACCTCAAGTTCAAGCTGCGCAACCTCACGGCAGGCGTGCTGCGGAAAGACAAGAAGGGCAAAGGTGACGAGAAGGAGTACATCTTCGACGCGCCTGTCAGCGATGTGGCGCGCGAGGTGCTGCACTATTTGCAGGAGCGGAAGAGTGCTGCTGCTGCGGGGTGCGTCACGGGGGGCTATGTCCAGAACTCCGCCTCCACCCTGTTCGTATCGGAGAAGGACGGCAACAGCCTCAACATGAAGCTCTTCACAGATGACGGGAAGACCCACCCCGAGCCAACGCAGGTGCTCGCGGCGATCGACACCACATTCCGCAACGCGCCACCGTCGAAGACATGCATCTCGACCTACCTGACAATCCCTGAGATACGCGAGGTGGTCAGCCTCACCTACACCTCTTCGGTATGCCGGTGGTGTTACAGGGGGATGTTGTGGTTTGAGTGAAGAGTGGTCCAGTTGTACTGTGTTTCGCATCGGAGCTCAGCTCGGTGTGCTGCAACCAGAGAGAGAGGGTTCTGAGGTTGTTTTGCATGAAGCTCGAATGATAGCGAGAAAATATGGGTCGATTTTTTTTGCTCCCCCCCCCCTAAATCCGAAAACGATTTTTCGGAAAATTAGGGGACCCCCCCTTGTCAGATGGGACCCACCCAGGGAAAATACCGAGTTTTGGATGTCCAGGATACCCCCACACCCACTGTGGGACACCAAAAGCGCCCCAGAAGAGCCCAGAAATGCCAAAAAATGGGTCAAAACTGGTCCCCCAGCCCTATGGGTGTTCAGAGCACGGTGGGGTACGACACCCGATGTCGGACCCTGTGGGTAACCCATTTTTTAGGTACCCTGGGTACCTAAATTAGGTACCCAGGGTACCTAAATTCGGTACCCTGGGTCATGGTCTGCCAGTGGCTTGTGGCCAACTAGCAGCAGCCTGGTATGACAGGGTAGTCATACACAGGCTATATACAGGGTCGGCCTCGTCCTGGACCAGTCGTAGGCTTATGCTACTGTTGGTTCTCAGGACTGGCCACCACTGCGCGGGTCAAATTTTTGGAAAGGGGGCCTTGACCAAAGGCAAACAGTTTTTGAGTTCTTGCACCACTTCATCTCGGGACTACTCTGATTGGATTCCTCGGATTCGTCGACACACTGTTTCAGAACTGTGCACTTCTCCATCCACACCGGCATCGGGTCACCCGCTGAATGCCGTGAGGGCCGAAGCCCAGGGTCAGATTTCGGTACAAGGCGATTAACAGGTCGTTGAGAGGTTCGCAAGTTTAAATGTACCTACAAAAGCTTCATGTACCCGGATAGGGATTTAGTCATTGCTATAGGTGAAGATCAGAGCCCAGGCGGGATGTAAGACAGGGTGTCGCAGATGCAACAATATCTCCAGAGCCACTTTGTATGCCTTTGTTCGGGATGCCCCTTCACCTGTCGCGCTTAGGTTCCGTCCAAGTTCGCCGATTCCAGTGCTTCAAGAGAGCACACAGTTCCTTCCCAGTAGTCTTCATCCTCGGTTCCGAATCATCGCAGTCCCTCGAATCCATGGTGCAGAACTAAATTCTCGAAAGGTGGTCAATGTTTTGAAAGGGGCCCGTGACCAGCGGAAATTGGAATTTTCGACCCAAACCTGCAAGTGTACTGTTGTTTAACGTTGTCCAAAGCCCCTTGCGGTGTGACAGTACATTCGTTATGTGAATATCTGTCACATGGCTATGGCAACACAGACACAGGCAAGCTGGGGAGGCGTCGCGTCCGTCGAAAAGATCATTTCTGCACAACTACCGGCATCGCAGCTACGGTAGAAGTGACTGACCCTGTTCTTGTAATCTTGACGCTGGAAAATTCCATTCGGAAATACCAAACACATCCACTGAAAGTGGATGGAATGGGCGTCAAGACCGTGATTTTTGGGGAGTGGACTGCCCTGTATCGTGAACCCGCTGAGGGTACAAAATACAGAACAGGGAGGCACAGGTGCAGCACAACACAGGCAGGCAGGCAGGAAACAATGGGTGCAGGTCAGACAAAATGTTCGGTGTCAATCGGCTTGGTTTGGTTTGTAGGGATGATGCGGAACACACAAACCGCACCCAACCTCCAGATTCAGACCACTGTACCCATTTTCACCAGTTATATCCGCTCACTCAGAGCAAAACCTCATTTATTGCAGAATCGAAGAGATTGCAATCCCCAAAACAAACCGAGTTCCGAACGCCAGAAGTGATGTGCGGTAGGTCTGGGGTTTTTTTATTGGGAGCTGTCTCGCACTCATGTGCCCTCGGACGGATGTGTCCTTTTTTGGGGGGATTTCCCTCGAAAAATACTACGAGAAACACTCGGCCTCGATGCTGTGAGTGTTGCATTGGACGTTTAAAAGATAAGGCGTTGTGTGTGCGCCAAACCCGGGTGAACAAACCTCACGTGGCTTGGCTGATGAAGGTTGGTGTGAATGTGCGCACAGTCATAACAACAAGGCAAGGTAGATTGTGTTTGTCACCCAAAGCGCTGCTAACTATCTTTTTCACTGTGGGGGTCTTCGCTACGGGATGGTCGTCAGTGCATCTTGGTGTATTTGCTGTTGAAATAGTGAAAACTGACGAAGATTGACGAAGAATAACGACCAGCGAAGACCCCCTGTGACAACCTTCTTGTTGTGTGTGGTCTTGTCCCAAAAAGAGAACTCGTCCAGCCAGTGGGTCGCAACAAGCGACACTCACACCTTGCCATTTTGTAAGTTCGGCGTAGCCAACTCAGGAAACTTTTCACCGTGCGGATCCTTGCGAACACTTCACACGCCCGGCAGGCTGGTGGGGTGTTCTGTGTTCGAAGAAGTTCGACTGTCGTTGCACCGTCACACCCCACTCACCCATCCTACCCCGCCACCAGAAATCACACTCCAGAAGATGGGTTGTTCTTTTGCGGTGGTTTGATGGTGGTGTCGAAAGCGATTCGCGCAAGATACTGAACGACGCACAACACTTTTCACCCAGAAAAGGGGGGATTTGGCCCTTCAATGAAAACCTGCCACACAGCCGCTCAGGCCTTGCGATGCTCAAGTGCCGGTTGGACCCCTATGTCCTTCAGGCCCCAAAGCAGGCAACGATATGGGATCAACCTCACAGGGGTGAATAACAGGGTGAACAAGGCACGGGTTTTAGTCTGATGACACACTGCAACCTCAAGGACTGGCGACACCTCTCCCACAGTCTGCGGCACTCTGCCGTGGCCACAAGGCTTCCTGTCATGGGAGATCGCTGCGTGGATCAACGTGACACCACCCGTGTGCTCGGCAGGTTGTTTCGGCACCTGCTTTCTCCGTGTCATGCTTTTCGTGAGCGTGTCAGGGATGTTGGCACACGCTGGGGAGGGTTTCACATGATGACATAACATACATCAGAAGCACACACCCACGTGGCGCTGTCCTTGGCAGGACTTTGAAGTGCCGCCTTGATATCCTTGTTGGATAGAACCCTCATATCACACCCTCAATCAGCTGACGAAAACCTAGGAAAAAACGAGTGTAGGATAGCGGGCCCGGTTACTCACGGTATGGACCCTCGGGGCCAGGCTGCGATACCAGCACGCGAACCCAAATTGCAATACGAAAACCTGAGATTTCTGGCTGATTTGGCCATGTACCCAGGTCCTCAGCAGGAGCTAGATATCCGCGGTCCCATTTTAGGGCAACGAATGGGCTCAAAATTCATAAATTCCTTTGAAAACGGACCCAAATGTCCAAAATAGGCCCACCCCAAAAAAAATTTCGAAAAGGTCCCCCCCACAGAATTTCTCAGAATTTTCCAGATTTTCTCAGATTTTGGCATTCTGGCCCGGATTTTTGCAGAAATATTTCGATGAGCCATTTTAGGGTTCAAAATGGGCTCAAAATTCAAAAATTCCTTTGAAAATGGGTCCAAATGTCCAAAATAGGCCCACCCCAAATTTTTTTTTTGAAAAGGTCCCCCCCAGGGTATAAGATAGACTTTTTTTCTGGCGCCGTTTTCCGGTTTTTCTGGTTTTGAAAATTTTTCGCGCGCGCCTTCGGCGCGCGCGACCCGCGCAAACCCTCCCAGAATCTGAGAGGGCCCAGTGCCTGCGCGCGTCCTGTCGTACTGAGGCTGCTTGGTGGGGCAGGCGCAGCAGCTGCTTTGAAAGTTTGGACTCTCGGCCAAAAAAACCGGTCTGGTGCAATGTTTTTACGCAGGGGGGTCTGGGGGGCGGAGCCCCCCAGCCGCCGGAGGCCACGGTAGTGAACATCTGTTCCCTACAGTCTGGATTCGCTTGTAAGTAGGAAGGCTTCACTGTATCGCAGCCCGGCCAGCAGGAGATCACTGGTCCTTGAGGGTTCAACCTTCAGGGTGGAGGAGGACGTGGGAGCGACCACTCGTGACAGGTGTGCGTTGTGGGTGGAGTGGATGCACGGCAGACCTTGTCATGGCCAAAGGGTCCACGAGATCTCCGCCACGTAGAGCCTAGACGAGAGTTTTCGAGGAGATGGGCACCTAGCTGTGACGACAGGCAACAAACAAATCTCATCTGTTAGTTGCCCCCAATAGGCTTGGCGACCTTCAAGACTGCTTGAAAGTCGTTCGTGTTCTCGTCTCAGCCCTCCAGACAAGCAGATCTGTCTCGAGTTGGTGGGCTGTCGCCATGTATTCGATGGCACCGAGTGACGCTGCACAGAGGCAGACGACACGGTGAACTCCAGCGGAGGTTACCCTACCTCCGCTGGAGTACACCGTGTCTCCCATGAGTCTCAACTAGCGGGAGTCTGAGCGTAAACTAGCTGGAAAATAGACTCCCGTCTCCAGTACAGACTGCAGTCTTAGACTCCCTCTTAGACATGGTGGCTGGAGTCCACCATGTGTGCACCTTCAAAACAGAAGAGACCTGCATGACGAGGGCATCACCACCCACCGGGCCACCCGCTAGGTCCATTTTTTCTTCTCCGCTTCTCTGCCTTCTTTGGACTATTTGGGCTCTGTGCGGATCACGATGGGGTCACTTTCTATTTTTTTATGGCGTTTTTTCTGACTGTTTTACTGTCCCAAAGTCACAAAAAAAACCGCCAAAAATGAGACCGACCTTTTTTTTTTTTCCAGAAAACCGGGAACCGGGAAACCCTGGTTTTGAAAACCGGAAAACCAGACCTATCTTATCCCCTGGTCCCCCCACAGATTTTCCAACTTTCGGGGGTGGGGGTACCTAAATTCGGTACCCTGGGTACCTAAATTGGGTACCCTGGGTACCTAAATTCGGTACCCAGGGTACCTAAATGCGTTATCGGATTTTCGGCCGATTTGGGTACCGAAAAGGGTTACCCTCTGGTTGTCGTACCCCACCGTGAGGGAAATGGGTGAAAAAAAGCCGATGTTCCCAGTTTGATCGCAGTTCTGATCAAGACATTGGCTCAGGACTGGCCTCGTGGCTCCAGCGCAACCCTGTGGGATCAGCCGATGTTCAGAACAGCGATCAAACTGGAAACATCGGCTTTTTTTTCCCGCACACTCGTGTGAGCAGATAGTCACCCACCACAGCAAGCATCCAAACTGCTCTATACACTAACCCCACCCTTCATCAGGCTCAGAGTGTGATCAGTTCAGGGTTTTGTGTGTAGAAGCGTCAACGCAACAAACAAAAGGAAATTCATCAGAGCGGTTGTAGCTGTGAAGTGATAGGGCGCTTTCACCCATTTCCCTCTGAACACCCATAGGGCTGGGGGACCAGTTTTGACCCATTTTTTTTTAACTTCGTTCCCGTCCCCTTCCGTTGTGCGCTACGTCGTTGTAGCGTTGGCTCACTCGTGTGCTTCTTTCCGGGGTCGGGTCAGGGATAGTGCCCTGTGTGGTGCCGTTTTTTCCCGCAGTGCGGGTGGGTTGCAGTGCGTCTACACGGAGACACCTCCCCATTATATGCCAAAGTTTTTGTGTTGAGACGTTTTGACCTGATATGGCAAAGGTCCTGTTCGTTGGTTTCCCCCTGGTCTGTCGCGCCCATCAGGGTGCGTGGACAGGGCCCGTACTTTGTTTTCATTCGTGTTCTGTGATTTGTGACCAACCCGCCCCTTGCCCGCCCGGTTGAGGTCCGGCTAGGGCTGGGGGACCAGTTTTGACCCATTTTTTGGCATTTCTGGGCTCTTCTGGGGCGCTTTTGGTGTCCCACAGTGGGTGTGGGGGTATCCTGGACATCCAAAACTCGGTATTTTCCCTGGGTGGGTCCCATCTGACAAGGGGGGGTCCCCTAATTTTCCGAAAAATCGTTTTCGGATTTAGGGGGGGGGGAGCAAAAAAAATCCACCCATATGCCCCCCCCCTCTGCCAGCCCTGCCCACACCACACCCACCACTGCAGAGTTTCGTCGGCCTCCAGGATGCAAGGCACCGCCAGCTTGCCAAGCAGCTCTGCGTGCGTGCGCCCAAAGAGCCTCTCATTCTCGTACACTCGCAGACCGACATGCAATTCGAGGTGTTCGTCAGCTCGAATATGAAAATCGGGCAGTGGGACTCACAGTCACAGGCACAGCGTTCCGAGAAGGGCGGAAAACGCATCAAGGACGACCGCAAAGGGAAGATGCGGAAGGTCGCCTTCATGTGAATTTACATGCCTCGAGTCGCAATAGAACGTGCCACAGACCCAGACAGACGACGTGGGTCAACTCTACGAGCTCTCCCCTGTGGTTGTACTGCCTTGTATCGCATCGCTTCAGTTCCCAGCAGCCCTTTTTGAAGGCCGATGCTTCATCGACGGTTGAAGTGTGCCTCGCACGCATTGGAGGTGGGGTTGCTCGTGCATCCTGCGTCCTGTTTGCTTCGACCAGATCACACCCCCGACAGCGTCCCTCCGCCACCCCCCCTCCGCTCCCAGTTCATTTGCGAGCGGCACCCTCTGAATGCGCGGGTGCTGCCACTCTCGCGCACCCTTCATTCACCCCCGACTGGCTCCCCACACCCCACTACCCCCTAGGCCTCGACCCTACGAAGCCTCTAGCCTCATTGACCGGTGTGCTATACGCTATACGAGCTGTGTGCTGGTGGACCAGGCCTACCTTGGAAGGCACAAGGAGGAATGAATCAAGCGGACACGCTTCTGCAGCCGAGACGCCTCGAAGAAAACGATATTTTGCAGGGGGGTTTGCTGTTGGTTCTGTTTCTACTCTGCGCAGAGAAGAATGCCTTCTGGCTTCAGCTGCATGTGGGGGACGGGTGGGAGGGAGAACGCCAACGCGGCAGCCCGCAGTCTTCGGTCAACACCACTTCTCACTGGGATGGAGGACATCAATGGGTCACCTTGTCAGCTTTCTTTGGCTGTCCTGATGTGTCAGAATGACAGAAAAACAGAGGCATGCGACAGGCAGGTTATCATAGACTGGGCACGGGTGGATCACTCACCCCCATACCCTTCCTGTGTTCTGTGTATGTGTTGTGTTGGCTGATTGGGCTTTCCGACCCCCCCCCCCAAGGGCTGGGCATATTGATTGGGGTTGAACCCGGTTCCAAACAGAATCATCAACAGCATTCCCCCTTCGGATGATGCCAGTTCCACTAACAAGTTGGGCTGCTCATGAAGCCTTCCCCGAGGCCCCCTGCCAAGAAATGGCGGTGCCGGCCCTCCCCGTGTGAATGTGTGAACAGACATGGGTCAGAAAATATCCCAGGCAAAAACTGCTGCAACACCACCACCCCCTTTGAAGGGGGGCGCGTGTGTGATGAAAAAAATGCAATCAAATCCATCGCAATGTGCGCGCCGGAGGCTTGGACGTCTTCTGCATGCCAGCCTTGTTGGCCGTCGTCACAACCGAAGGAAAATGGCCAAGCTCTCATGAAGACGAGAGAGAACGAGTGTGAAAGAGAGAGAGAGAGAGAAATAGCGGAAGGCAGGGAAGGAACATGCATGCCGCCAAACGTTACTGTCGTATATTTATTGCTCGTCCCGCAAAAAAAACACCCTCCCTCCCCCCCTCAAAAACCTGGTATGGTTCACGACAAAAAAAAACAGAGAACAGGTCTGACGAAAACGCAGAAGACGAAGAAGAATAAATGATGCGCATTCGAGGATTGCGAAGGCTGGACCCCCTCCACCTCCCGCCCACCCCCAATACACCCCTTCCGTATTCTCTGGTCTCTGAGACCACCGGTGCCCGAGTTTCTAGTTTGACGAGTGAGGCAACTCGTTGTGTTATAACTAGTTATCTGACGAGTGCTCACCCGAGAATAAAGAGTCCCCCGCGTTAGCACTCGTTAGGCATATCTTTCATCAGATGACTAGTTCCCCAGAGCAGGACAAGCTGGATCGACGGGTTCAGACCCCCCCAAACTCCCAGTTTTTCTCACCCCAACTGCCTCCACCACCACCCCCTCCTCAGGCCCCTACGGGATGCGGTGACTCCCCCCCACCCCCCCCGCCCCGACATGTCTGCAGATGGGGAGGATGCAGTCTCCCGCGCGGAGCGGCTTGCGGGTGAGTGGGAGCGGCGCAACGCGGAGCGATACGGGCCCGCCCCGCCGAACCGGGCGGACGACCCCCCCCTGCCGCAGGCAGCCGCACCCGACCCACCGCCGGACAGGCCCACAGCGAGGCAGCCCTTCCTCCGCCCCCCCGCAGCACCGGAAGCCCCGCAGGCCGCCCTGGCTGACCGCCACGCCCTGATGCCACCGCTGCGCCGCGCGGGAGCCCTGATCTCCCCCCTGCCGGACGAGGCGCTGCCTGCAGAACCGCAGCACGCCGACACCGCACCCGACGAACCCTCGCCCCGCGCCCCCCCTCCCGAGGGGTCTAACCTCCAGGTCCAGTGGGCTCCGGAGGGGCACGGCACCACCACCACCACCACACAGCCACGCGTGCCCACAGGGGCCACACCCACACCCCCGCGCACACCTCCGCAGGGCCCATCTGTGGTGCAGTATGCCATCGTGGGGCACCCTGGGTCTCGGCTGCCACCGACGGCGACGGCAGAGATGCTGTTGGATCGGAGCACATTCCACCCTCCGTCTGTCAGCATCCGGTCCGACAGCTCCCGGATGCCGCGCGAGGTGACTGTTGATGCAAGCACCCCTGGGGGAAGCCCTGAGGCCGAAACGGAGGAGCAGGACGGCGGTGAGGGTGACGAGGGAGATGCCAGGAGTGGCGGCGGCATGTCAGCAGTGACGGAGGCATTGTCTGACCGGGGGGGAGAGTTGCGCCACGATAGGAGGGGTGGTGGTGGGGTGGCGCAGTCGCAGAGGAGCGGGTCTGCCGTCATGCTGGTGCTCGATGAGGATTCGCCGCAGCGGAGCGTGATGACGGTGCACAGCGTGCCGAGGGGTGGTGCCAGCACAGCACTGCCCCCTGTGCTGCAGGAGGGGGTGGAGGTGGTGGGCAGCCAGCAAACCCAGGTGTCGCAGCGTTACAGTGTCCCCAGTGCACAGCAGGTGCAGCCCCTCCGGATTTATGCCGTGTCACTGCAGAGCACGGAGGCGCCGTACGGTGGAGGTGGTGGAGGAGCCGGGGGTGGAGGTGGAGGTGGAAGTGGGGGAGGGGGTGTCGAGCCGCGGCCCAGTGGTTATGCCACGCCCGATGCTGCCTTCCCCGTGTACTGCCTCCCAGGCACCAGGGTGCGTGTGGCGCAGCGTGAGGTGGTGGAGTATATGGGCCGCAAGGAGGGGTGGTGGGAGGAGGCGATGGATGCCTCGTGTGGCGCCTTCGGCACGGTGTGTTCTGTAGGGAGGGCCTTCGTGCAGGTGAGGGCTGCGGGGCATACGCTGTGGTGGCTGCCGCCGTCGGTGTTGGAGGCGGCGGGTGGGGGGGCAGGCGGTGGGGTGGCGGGGTGTGTGCCGCAGAGGGGCATGGGTGACACCGTTGTGGCGGAGAGGCATGCGGTGCGGGGTGGGGGGTCGGTGCAGCAGAATAGGTCGCCGCAGCAGTCCCGTGTGTCGCAGTCGAGCTCGCGGACGCGGAAATCTGCGAGTTCGCAGCACACGCAGCAGCCGTTTGCGCCGCCACCACCGGCTGCACAAAACGCACGAGCCACAAGGGCACCCCCGCCGCAGACCGACCCCGTGTTCATTTCCCAACACAATCACCAGACTGGACACCAGCCTGTGGGTGTGTCTGTGCCTGTCCCTGTTCCTGTTCGTGCAGGGCACACTGTGTCCCGTGTCGGCAGTCAAACTGACACGCAGTCCCTAGATGAGGTGGCACTGACTGCAGTGGCGTTAGAGGCTGTGCGTCAACCTGCCGTCAGCGGGGCCCGCAGCCAGCCACGCACATGTGCCACGTGCCACTCTGTCATCACAGGACGCCCGGGCACCGTCAACAAATTCTGCATGTACTGCGGGTCTCGTGTGTGAGCCCTCTTGTGATTATCTCTTGTTCGCTTGTCATGCTCCTAGATTCGTTAACAATGCAACAAGCCCGGCAGCCCCAGCCCACACCCCGACCACCCCCGACACCCAGCACTACTGATAATCACTGCTCGTGCAGCCCTCACCGGTGCCTGCCCGAAGGCTTTCAGCAAGCCGCGACACATGATGACAACCTAACCCTACATTTGTTCTAACCAGCGCACCACAGCCCTGTGCGACTATGTCAACTGACTTCCCACTGACACACTTCGTGCGACGCATTGAACGCAACACACACCCGTTTGCAAAGAGAACGCCTTTGCCTCTTGAGCTCTTTGCCGCAGGTGCCACGGTGTGCCACCCACAGAGGCTCTGAAGGGCCAACCGCCCTACTCACAACACCAACCACCCTCACAAACACACACCCCCTCCCGCAGACAAGGGCCAGGGCAATGCTGTTCCAACCGGGGGAGCTCCCCCCACCGTCGGCCCTGCCACGCCCCACAAAGGCATCCATGTCGCCCATCCGTGAGGCGGGCCTGGCCGCTGCGGCCCTCCCCACCCCCCCGGTCTACCCCGGCCGGGCCGCGTCCCCCAGGCGCCAGGTGGACGAACGCCCCCCGCCGCCTGTCGGCATCATGCCTGCCTACCAGATGGGCGTGCCGCACCACCACCCACCGCTTCCTGAGGTGGACGTGGCGCTGCGGACGCTGCAGGACGAGAGGGACATCCTGTCTGCCGCACTGCACGAAGCCACCAGTGAATACCAGAAGGCACAGCAGGAGGTTGCGGTGCTGGCCCGCCGGGTGAACGACGAAGAGGCGGCACACGCCACCTGCCTGAGGCAGGGGCAGGAATCCCTGGCCCAGGTGCGTGCTTCCTACGAGGCACGCCTGCTGGAGAAGGACGCGGAGACATCTGAGCTCCGCCAGAAGCTGCAGGCAGAGCGTGAGGAGCACATGCAGCGCATGAAGTCACGCGAGGAGGACCACATGGGGGCCATCCAGGCCGAGCGGCAGCTGGGTGGTGAACGCCTCGGGCAGATGAGCCAGGATACGCAGGATGCTGTCGCCATCGTGCAGGAGCAGGTGGCTGACATGCAGCGCCTGCTGGAGGAGGAGCGCCGCGCGAGCCGCGAGACAGCCGAGCGGCTCATGGAGACGCAGCGCCGGCTCCAGGAGGCTCAGGATGACAACGTGAAGCAGAAGGGTGTCACGGCAAAGCTGATGGAGGACTTTAAGGTGCGCGAGCAGAACCTCCAGGCACAGGGCATTGCGGCGGATGAGGCAGGGGAGACGCATGCCCGCGAGCGTGCGATGCTGAAGATCGCCATAGGGGAGCTTGAGGAGCGTATCCTCGACCTGCAGCGGTGCCTGGCACAGGAGAGGCAGAACCGCGAGGCGGCAGAGATGCAGTGTCTCCGTGCGGAGAAGATTGTGCAGGAGTCTGCGCAGAGCGCAACGGCATCCGAGCTGCGTGCGCTGGAGTCGCAGAAGGAGGCGGCGCTGAAGCACCTGCAGCTGCAGTCGAAGCAGCAGCAGCTGTCCATCGAGAAGGAGAAGCGGCTTGTAACGGAGTCGCAGCTGATGTCGGAGGCCTCGGCACGCCATGTGGTGGAGGAGCGCATCCGCGAGACGCTGCCGGCGTACCCCTCGTTCATCCCCTCGCAATCCCCCAATGTGTATCAGGGCTACCAGTCGGCAGCCATTCACAAGAGTCTGGTCGCCGCGTCTGTGCGTTCTGCTTCTCGCCAGTCTATGTCTCTCTCATAGTGGCGTGGGGTTGGGGCGTCGGGGCGTGCGCAACGCAGTGGCTGCCTCATTTGTAACAATCCTATCCCCAATATCGATGCTGTTTCTTTTTTTCCCTCGCCCTTCGATGTAGTGTACGTAGATCTTTTTATTTCGTTTGCCAGATGTGTGCGGCACGCGGCACTGTGTAGTGCGGAAGAAACGGGAGCGGCCCAACCCCACCCTCACCCCCCCACCTCCCCACCCAGCTACTGCCTGGGTTGTCTTATTTTGATGGTTGCCTCACCCGCTTGGTTTGACCTGAGCTTTGTGGAGCTCCACATCCACCACCACCATCTGCAGGGTCGGGTAGAGCCTGTATCGAACCGAACTCTTCCCCCGTTCGAAGCAAGCTCGTGTGAGGGTATACTATACAGCAAGGCGACGCGCAACCGCAGAGAGGCAGATAATCACACGCCGTACACTTTTCTTCTCTATCGCAGCCGCCGCCCCCCCACCCCCCCCTGCCGGAGGAACAGAGTTTCGAAAGCACCTCCAGGCGGTCGGGACGGGAGCGGGAGAGGGAGAGGGGAGACAGGGCCAAGTGAGGGGAGGGGAAGAAGACGTTACAATTAGCTCCGTGAACCTCATGACTGTGCCGCGGATGAGCGCACACCCGAGCATCATGCAGGCACAGCTCCACCCGCAGCAGATGCAGCAGCTGCAGTACCAGATGCAGATGCCGATGCAGTTCCAGCCGCAGGCGTTCTCCATGCAGCCACAGCAGCCCGCTGTGCAGGCTGCACCCCAGCAGGCACAGCCGCAGCAGCTCGCCACTGCACAGCTCCCCCAGGCACCGCAGCAGCAGCACACCCACACGCCGTACGCCCAGACCCCACCTGAGGCGTACAACCTCCCTGCGCAGCACGCTGTGCCCCCGCCGCAGTCGGTGCAGCCTGGGCAGGGGGGTGCCGTGCAGCAGCAGCTCATCCACAAACACCACACGAAGACCAATGTGGTCCACCCCCCGCAGCCGATGCCGCCGCCGCTGTCGGACCCGCCGGCGCCGGAGGATCCGGAGGAGGGTATCCTGGAGCCGGACTGCCAGCCGGGTGGTGCGCCGTCGGTGTCACGCCCGTGCCTCCACAACGACTGGGATGACGTGCGCACCCGGAAGGGGAGCAAGATCCTGCGCTGCCGGCTCTGCCAGCGGAAGTGGAAGCTGGCGAGCTCGACGGTTGCCCGCTGCGCATCCTTCCTGCAGAACATCTGCCCCAACGGGCTGCAGTGCGCCTTCCTCCACGTCCACAAGAAGAAGTCCCACTCCGCCGCCCTCGACATGCAGATGGAGGAGTTCATGCCACCCCTCGCCTCCCCGGAGGCCACCCCGCCTGCCTCCCCCAACGCACTGCTGGCCGCCCTGCGGGACTACGTCATGAAGCCCCCCCCGGAGTCCCCCGTCACGACGGACACGGCGGAGCTGATGGAGATGCTGCGCATGGCGGGGCTGGGCTGCGTGTCGGACCCCCCCACCCCCGCCAGCACCAAGGCGGGTGCGATCCGCACCCGCAGCAGGCACGGGTCGCTGAAGGGCGACGAGCCTGCCGACAGCGCGAGGGACCTCCTGGCTGGGCTGCCGCCCTCCCCGGCACACCGCATGCGGCACGCCGCTGCAGGGCAGGCGGGGTCTCCGTCGAAAGCTGGCGGAGGCCCTGGGCTTGCGGCCCGGCGTGCGTTTGCCAAGCAGGCAGTGGCCATCCCGGCGGCCCCCGCGGCGGCGCCTGTTGTGAAGAGTATCACGCCGACAGGCGTTGTGTTCATGAGCCCCACTGCTGGGCCTTCGGGAGAGCTGGTGGAAGGTGTGCTGTCCTTCGAGCAGCTGCGTGAGTTTGTCCACGGCACGCCCACCAGCGCGAAGGGCGCTGCAGCGAAGCGGAGGATGCTCATGGGTGTCTCCCCGCGTGTCGGGATGAAGCAGCAGCAGCACCAGCAGCACCAGCAGCAGGGGATGCCCGCGGCTGCTGCCCACAACCAGGCTCAGTTCTCCCCGTGTGAGACGAACGCAGACAGCAGCGCCTCTCCGGGAATTTCCAGCGTGTCATCCCCAGCGTAAAGCTTGGGGGTAAAAGTGAGGCTTCTTTCGTGTCATGTTGTGTGTATGCCTTTTGCTTCAGGTGTGATTTGGAGGGGGGGGGGGGAGGGGGGGAGCGAGTTTGCTAGAACAGGGCTGGTGATGCATTCTTTTTCGCAGCGCGAGTGAGTGTGTTCAGAGAGAGTGGCAGGGGCAGCACGAAGAACGCATCTATTTTTTTGCGCTAACCAGGCTCCTGGTCTCTAGCAAAGAAGACTGTTGGCAGCGCATGTGTTCACCCATGTACCCCACAGGTAACGAACCAGCGCACAAACAAAAACTACCGCTTGTGCGCAATATGTCTACCCGCTCTCTCTTCAAGGCGAAGGAGATTGAGTGGGAGTCGCTGAGAGTCACGAAGGTGCCGGCATTCATGCAGGAGTTCCTCTGCGCTCCGGAGGTCGTGAAGTGTGTGTTCCCGGAGTGTGATACTGAGCACGAGGTTGTGGGGGAGGGGGCGTGTGTAAAAAGAAGTGCGGTGTCCAGGAGAGTGGGGCGGGTTTGGGGGGGAGGGGGGACGTTCAGTCCCAATTCTTCGACTTGAACCACCTATATATCCTTATTGTTTTGCTGTCTCTTTTCTCTTCCCCCCCCCCTCAACCCGTTTCCCCCCGATACCCTTGGGTGTGATTTTTTTTCTGCTGGTTTATGTGGTACAGTGTTCATTTTTTTTGCTTCTTTCTCTTCTCCATCTCGAATGTCGTATACTGTCGATTTCCCGATTTGCTAGCATATCTGGTTTGAATTTGCAACCACACAGCCCCCCCACCCCCCCCCCCCCCACCCCCATCGCCTCTATTTTTGACTGCTCCCTTTTCCTTCACGTACCACTCAACTTCTTCAGACAGAAAAAGATCACCCATTTGCAAACATTTCCCCAACATATCGTGCCCTTCTTCTCGCGTCATCTTGGTGAGTTCCTCCATTCAAAATGCTGAAAATACCGAATCTCGCCCCCCCCCCCCCTCACCAAGGGGGCTGCCTTGGTGAGGCTGGTAAGCAGGTCCGATTGCTTTGCTTCTGCGGCCTCTGAGGACTGGGGTCTGCCAAGAACGTACAGCCAAAACTGGATATCTGAAGGATCAGTACCACTCTTGGCTGGGGGTGGTGGGGGTGGTGCTCCCCCCCCTCCTTCCCCGTTCCAAATAGCCGGCATTGGGGCATTGTTTTTTTTGGCCGCATCGATATTTTTCTCTGCGGCTTGTGGAAGCGCCGCCTGATTATCTGGCAGGCGGTACTTGCAGGTGGGTTGGGGTGGGGTGGGGGGGGGGGGGGGCGTGTGCCCAAAAAACGCGACTCGCCTTATTTTTTAAACCCGTATCCGCCGTTCCTCTCCCCCCTTCCCACACACACGCACACTCCTTCCCTGAAGCGTGTCCATGTGGGCCACCTGGAGAGACAGGAAGCGGCCTACACGGGCAGGGCGGAGGGCTACCGTATGCAGTGGTCGCGGACGGCTACCAAGCACCATCCCGCTTCTGCACGGGGGGCAGGAGACATGAACACCCGGGCGAAGGACGGGCTGCTAGGGAACATTCGATGCCTGGTCAAAGAAGGCCTCAAACGCCTGCAGGCAGAAAAACCATACGGCCTCACGAACGGGGAGGAGCACGCCTGGAACGCCGCGAAGAAGCGCCTAAGGGAGGGCGGCCTCCCCCAGGGGCTGCAAGCGGCGCTGGCGAACACAACCTCGCAGCTGCCAGACCTGGAGATTCTGGAGCAGGCCCTCATCGTCTTGGAGGGGTCGCAGAGGGGCATGTTTGACAGGCTCCGCGAAGCGAGAATCCGCACCTGGAAGGCGAGGATGCAGAAGGCTTGGACATACGAGGCAGGGCAGGTGTTTGCGTACCTCGCAGATCGTTTCTGCGCCCCAGCCACCTTCATGCGGCGCGAAGATGGGTCCTTCACGGCCTGCCCCAAGGAGGCGGACGAGCTGCTGAGAAGCGACACGGCGTGGGGGGGATATTTCCGCAAGTACGCGACAACGCCCGAGCCCCGGTGGGACACCTTCCGCCAGAGATACCTCCGCTTTCTCCCCGAGACGGCTGACATGGAGTGCAAGACCATCACAGCAGAAGACGTCGGGAAGGCCCTGGCCAAGATGTCCACGTCCACCTCACCGGGCCTGCACGGCTGGAGGGTCCACGAACTGAGACAACTCCCACACGAACTCCTCAAGCTCTTTGCGGAGGTGTTCAACGAGGTCGAACGATCGGGCGAGTGGCCGGAACAGTTAATGCATGCCATGATCTGCCTCATCCCCAAGCCTGGCAGCTCAGGCGAGCCTCTATCGCAGCGCCCCATCAGTATCACCCCTGTGCTGTATAGAGTGTGGGCAGCGATCCGGGTGAAACCGGCACTGAAGTGGTTGGAGACCATCGCACCGGAGGACCTGCACGGCTGCCGGCCTGGCCACGGTGCAGAGGACCTCATCTGGCACCTGGCGGCACGCATCGAAGAGGCCCACCTCACGGGGCGACCGCTGCACGGAGTCGCCCTTGACTTCAAGAAGTGCTTCGACACGGTGCCTATCGACCTCACCTTCCGCCTGGCTGCGGAGCTCGGATTCGACACCCGTGTCCTGCGCACCCTGCGAGCAGCGTACAGGACGATGCAGCGGCACTTCCGGGCGAGTGGCACCATCGGAGAAGGCTTCCTGCCTACCAACGGCATCATGCAGGGCTGCCCCATCAGTGTCGTGCTGATTAACGTGCTGGTGGGTGTGTGGATGCGGATGGTCGAACACCGGCAGGACACGAGGGCGCTATCCTTCGTCGACGATGTGTACGCCACAGCCTCCAGTCCGGAGGTCCTACAAGAGGTGGTGAACGACTCTGCGGATTTCTCTCACGACACCGGGATGGCTATTTGCGCAGAAATTAAGTCCCACGTGTTCTCAACATCCCCCGGGCCGCTCCGGATCATGTACCGGGCGAGGGACGGCGAGGCCACTCCCCTCCGGCAACGCAACAGCTTTGACTGTCTCGGGGCCATGCTGCACGCGCGCCTGATCAGGGAAGGGCGCACAGCGCCCCAGTCCGAGCGCATCGCCCGTCGGAAAGAGGGGGCGCAGCAGAACCTCCGCAGAACCTCAGCGCTGCCCCTGCCGGTGCAATGGAAAGGGCAGGCGGCTGCGATGACGGCGGGGGCACGGCTGTATTACGATGCCCTCGTAACTCGTTGGGACAGCAAGGCCATCAGGCGATGGAGGGGCCTCTTCGTCGCCGCGCTCTGGTCTGGCCCACCACGCAGAGCGCAAGAGATCGTGCTGTGTGTCCTCCATCAGGCGCACCGGGTGGACCCCGCTATCGCTCCTCCCTACCGGCAGATCACCACGTGGGCCAAGCAGATCAAAAAGTGGGGCCACAGCAGGGTGCTGTCCGAGGAAGCATGGGGGAGCAAAGAGAGGCTTGAGGGGACAGGCCCCCTTGCGCTCTTCTGGGCTGCCCTGCAAGGGATAGGATGGCGCTGGAGTACGGCGACCACCCTGGCCTACACGGACGAGGCTGGTCGCGCTGTCACCTTCGACCCTGTTGCAGCAACGCCGAGCGCCTGGGCGATCTTCGCGCACGACCTCCGCCAAACCCTGCGAAACGCCACGGCGGGGAAGCTGGCTGAACGCAGAGAGGACTTCCAAGGAGCAGAGCACGGCATTGACGGAAGGGTGACACGTTGCGTCCTGGAGGGGGAGGGCGCCGCAATTACGGGATACCAGCGAGGCCTCCTCCGCTCTGTCATTGCAGGGGCGGTGCCTGCCCGAGGGCGCACGGGCCTGGGGGAGGTGTGCCGGTACTGCACAGCTGGGGCCCCGGAGACGGTGTCGCACCTATGGTGGGACTGCGCGGCATGGGAGCCGGTCCGCCAGAAACACCCCGTAGCAGCGAGGGACCGAACTGCCTGGCCGGCATGCCTGGCGCAGTGTGGGGTAGCGCCCGTGTACAGATACGGCGTTCCGGAGAACGAGCAGCCGCTGCCCATGTCTTTTGCTGACAGAATCACCACCGTGGCGCAGCTGCACCGCTACTTCATCGCAGTCTTGGCGGCGCGACAGGAGAAGGACGGGCTGCTCGACCGCTCTGTACGCCACCACCGCACTACAGTCTACCCCTGGGAGTGGAGCACCCCCACCCCCGAGAGTGCCTGCATCCCTGCACTGGCGCCATCCGAAGTCAAGCAGACGTGGGGCAAGCGGCCCCCAGGCATGTGGGTGGCTCTCTGCGACTGGCTAAGGGGCCTGAAGTGGGGACCGCAGGGGGGTGAGCAAACTGTGACCCTGATGGAGCTAGCCGTGGACTTCGAGCTGTCGACGGGCCTCACCCTCCCAGACACCGTGACACGCCGCATCCGCCCCCCTACCCACGTGGACCCGAATAAGAAGGGTGCGAGGGAGGCCCGCCCGCGCATTCCTGCAGACACGGCCCCGGGGCTCACCCTGTACTTTGACGGTGGCGCGCGCGACAACGGCACCCCCTTCGCTGTGGCGGGGGCAGGGGCGGTGCTGTACCAAGACGGCTGCAAGGTCTCAGAGAAAGTGCTCCCGCTGCTGAACGTGCGTAGCAACAACATTGCTGAGTACGAGGCGCTACGAGCAGGCCTGCGCCTCCTCGAGAGGGGCGATGCCCCTGAGGGCCCAGTCACAGTGCGAGGCGACTCCCAGGTGGTGCTGCGGCAGCTCCGAGGGGAATCCCTGTGCCGGGATGCCGCCCTCCGTCCTCTTTTCCTCAGCACGTCCGCGCTGGCTGCGGACCTCCAACCGAGGTTCACTCTCACGTATGAGCATGTGAAGAGGGAATCCAACACCGATGCTGACGCCCTCAGCAACGCCGCGATGGATGAGGCTGAAAGGCTGGGGGCCTCGCGGCAGAAGCTCCAGCAGGACCTCACGGTGTTCCAGAGCAGTATCCTAGGGAAAGCCGCCTCGCTGAAAGGACTCTGCAGTATGGTGACGAAAGTGGGCAAAGGGCCCTGGCATTGCGGTCATGCTGCCAACTCAACGGTCCTCACGGCTCTCGGCGGAACTGTGGCGGCGGGCCTGTCGAGGAGGGCCCAACTGAACCCTGCCACTGAATCGGTGATGCGCAGCCTCCAAGCACACCTGGCTGAGCCAGTCCACAGCCGGCAAGATACGGTATTCCATGACCGCGGAATGGCGTGGGCCGCCACCTTCGCCCCACAGCCGCACTACCCAGAGGGCTGGCAGCAGCCGGCCCAGCAGTGGGCGGCGCGCGGTCGGCAGGCCAACAGCCGGGTGGGACGCCCATGGGAGCGGAGGGGCGCTGCCCCCCGTACTGCCCCCCCTGGTGCCAGGAGGAACGCAAAGGTGCTTGCCTGCAAGTTGCATTGGAAGCCCCGTTGCTCGGCATGCCAAAAGCGACGCCTCCCAGAGGAGGTGTGCTGCCGCAACCACCACAAAGAGGGGGACGGGCTCCCGGTCACTATGGGCTTCTGCAAACGCCACAGCATGGACCGATGCGGTGACTGCTACAGCGATGGCAAATCACTAACACATTGCTGCCACACACACCACGCTGGCTATGCTGCACGCCCTCCTCCCCGGAGTGGCACTGAGTTGGCCCCACACTCTAACCCGAGTGGGGCCTCCGCTGTGACGTAGAAGTGGGCGGGGGTGGGCAATGATCCGCGCAGGATCTCCCCACACAAAACGTGGTCACCACACACGCACACTCCTTCAGGTATCCCATCTGTTTTTGGTTCATGTTACATCCTTCGTAGGTTCTTGCCCTATCTATTGCCCCCCCCCCCCCCCGATTGATTTGCCCTCGGCCGTTTTCTTTTTGCAGACACGCAGTGTAATTTGGAAACCACGCGGGCCCACCCCCCCTCCACCCCCCCCCCTGCGACTGATTTGCCCTTTTCCCTTTTGTGCTTGTCTCACACAACTCTCCGTGCGCCCTGCGCAGGTTTGTGTGGGCAGCGCTCGACAAAGAGATCGTGGAGGCTGACTGCCGTGAAGCGGTCCATTGCACCGCTGCAAACAGTTTTGCGCCGCAACTGGAAGAATCGAACAATAAAGGCAGGCAAGAACAGGCAGTTGTCTGGTTTTTGAATTTGCTTTTTTTGTCGCATACGTGAATGCCCGCCGCCCCTCCCCCTGTAAACTTTTGAAGGCTTTGCAAGGCAAGCGCCGCCTCAGAGAAGGCGAAGCCGCAGAGAAGCACCCCCTGGTCTCCCATCTTAGCTTTTTCAAACAACAATCAACCCGGTTGCCCTGCTGTTCAAAAAACATTCCAGAAGTCGTTAAAAATTGAGCACCGTGATACGGACTTCAGGCCAGCGGTTTCGCCGCCCAGGCCAAAAAAAGGGCATTTCCGCACCGCGCCAAACAGCTTCTACAACACTACTGGGCAAACAGAACGTGTATGTTATTTCCCGGTCGTTCCATACACCAGTCTACTACTCCTCGATACCAAGTGAGCCGCCTGGTGGCTGTGGTTGTTATTGTGTCCACCACTGGACGTCACCCAACCCCGAATAGAATGGTTTCTGGCGAATGCAAAATACATCCTTCACCCGGGATTTTGGCAGTGCCGGTCTAGCTACTGCAGGCCAACTGGGTGTCGGTGCATCCCAGTGGAGATGTCAGTGTCCCGAGCAAAGCCCACCACGATTCCTAAATATGTGACTGCATTGTCAGTAGGTGGTGAGGGGGTGGGAGGGGAGGGGAGGGGGTGCCTAGTTTTAGTCCTTCAACCCCCCCCCCCCTCCCCCCAGCCCCTGTATATTGTTCTGACCCTCATTCTCTCCCATCACACACCCCCCCCCCCCCCCACCTTCCCACCCTCAAGAACCAGAGCCATATCGACCCCGTTCGGATTTCCCTCGTTTCGTTTTTTTAGAAGGGATTCAGTCAACGTGACACATCATGGCGGTGAATCTAAAGGCTGGGGATTGGGGGCGGGGGGAGGTGGAGCTAAGACCCATCCCCAACTCGGGCCGACTTTCCCCTTGGTGGTTAGGGGAGGGGAGGGGGGTTTTGTTGCCCTCCAGCGGAGATTTGATTATCAGGTGATAACTTCAAAGGAAGTAGCCCCACCCGATATAGGCAGGACGTGCCGTCGGGCCAAATGTAGCAGCTGTTCCCCCGAGGTTTCGCGCCGTCAAACCCTGGCTCCGCTCACACAACTGCCACGCCAGAGGCAGTATTAGGCAACGGCACAGTGCGGGCCTGGGGAGGAGAACCCGAAACAGCAGCCCCTTTCACCGGAGGTTGTTGGAAACGCAGCTAAAAAGAATGGTTGGTCTGCCTGGGATGAGCTATTTACTCTCTGCTAACGGTTCAAATGGTTCGATGGCAGAAGTTTTGGTGATCTCAATTGTGCCAATTTACTCACGGTGTCACAGTGCATGTTGGTAGTCACATGTTCTGCGTTACGGCTATCACGCACACTCGCATGGTGCCAGGAGGTATTGTCACGTGTTGGAGGCCTCCACATGAGGGATGGGTTCCTCGCCCAACCCTCGCGAAAAAAGGGGAGGTCCTGTGTCTGAAAGAATGTTTTGCACACATCCTTTCTCTCTCTCTTTTATTTATTTTTTGGCAAAAATTTGATTCACCCCCCCCTCACCCCCCGTCCATTTTCATCAAATCAAGTCCCTTGTTTCTGCATCGCTATCACTGGCACAACATGCACATCATCTGCTGTCCCGCGTCGGGGGGCTGGAATACTCTGGGTGCGGGGAGAGCATTTCCACTTTCAAAGCTTGTTCAGCACATCCACTTGTATCCATTATTTTTTTACCCCCCGCCCCCCAATTAGAAGACGTCTCTGAGGTTTCCTGTCGACCCGGATTGGACAGAACCCCTTTTCATGCCACCCACTCTCTCAGTACAACACCCCATACCCACCCAATAATATTCGTTCAAATCGTTTATACCCCCCGATGGTTGAATTGGCTTCACATCAATTGCTTCTCTGCTGTGTGCTGCTGTTTATTGCTTGTTTTGACTTGTTGACCTCACCCCACGCCCCCCATTTTTTCGATCTGCAAGTTGGCCCGTTGTTGCTATTTTTTTCTTCTGTGATTTCTTCACAGGGCCTCCTCGGGGCCAAAACATGGAGGACGATCCCTTTCACCGGGGGACGCTGCGAAAAAAACGGCCAAAAAATCGTTCAAGAAACCCGCTGCCTCACGTATGACCCCGGCTGTGCTGCACCCAGGTGACAGTCGCCATTTGGTCCCCCCCCCCCCCTGCCCCCGACAATCGGGTCCCCGACCCCTTTCCTCATCCTCTCTTTAGAGAGTACAATGCCCTTCTGCCATGGACAGGCAAATCATGTGTGCCGCTGGCACAGATCGCGCCAGGCCTTTTGATAGAAGGAGTTGATGGAATGAACCGAACAAAATCGATGCCAAAGAAAATAGAAGGGTACCATAACGGGAACTGCAACCTTAGCAGGCAGAAACACCAAACTAAGCAATGCCGGCGGTGCGAAGGGCTGCCTTCGGTTTTGCAGAAGAGAGGGACAAAGAAAACCACCGCAGATGGACGGGCGTATTATTTTTTCTGCCAGCAACGTGTGACGTATGGGCCCTTGCGTATAAGCAGGCTGTCGAACCGCTTTAATTATAAAGAGAGTATCCCAACGCACCCCCCACCCCAGCCCCGTGCCCCTCCCCCGTCGCTTGAGACAATATTGAGAATCCGTGAAAGCCATGTCCACCAGGGGTGGTCTCAGCCTGGCTCTGAATCACATCGTCTGCTCAGGCAAAGCTGGGCCATGCCTGGGCGTTTCTCCGTATGCCCGGTCGCACGAGGGAAAATGGCTGTGGTTTAAACGAGAAGCCAAGACGGTCGCCTCCAACTGCCTGGGCGACTGCATGCGAAAAAAATTATGTTCAATTGCGAATCCATTCTAGGGAATGTGCAGCTGGCATGGCAACGACCAAGATGTGCTTGAGTCATCGCACGCCGGCACAAAAATCCCGCCCACTGGTGCAACAGTAAGCACTTCGCATGATTTAATTACCCCCCCCCCCCAAAAAAAAAAGAAACGAACGAACGAACGAAAATTGAGAGAGTTGTACGCAGCACAACGAAAGTAACAACAAACCCCCAGCGTGGCGGGCAGGGCTGGGAAGATCCTCGTTCAGAAGACGACAAGTCGCTGTCCCCCCCAATCCCCCTCACCTCGCCCCCCGCGCGGGCAGCAATATGCCGAACACCCGGAGGAAGGGAGGGGGTGGAGTGGTGTGGGTTGGGTTGTGTCAAGGCACTGGCCCCCACCCAGGCGCCAAATAGTTCCCCATCTATCCCTGTGGAGGGGAGCAAAAGGCTGAGGGGCTCCAATGTCTGATTCCAAGGATGTTGGGTTCCGGGGAGGGTGTGTGGGGGGGTCATCGGGCCTTGCCAACCTGCACTGCCACCCGGTGAAAAAACGGATTGCATCTGCGTTCAAAAATCGTACGATGTGATTCGTGCGACACTCGTTCTCATTTTTTCTGGTATCAATCCCCCCCCCCCCTCCCTCCAACCCCCTCCTTGCAAGAGAACATCAGACAGGGTCACGCCTTTACTGCACACAGCTTACTGCGTACAGAGCATCTGAGTGGCACGTCATAACATCCCCAGAGTCCGCAGCTGATATTCCACGGGCAGTTCAGCGTGTCTTGGATGGCTCATGTTTTGCCCGTCCCCTCGCCGGTTGGCATATGAAACATCACTCCCCACTTCACTCGATCCGCTGAGTGAATTGGTGAACCGGACTGGCTCTATCTTTATTCCAGCTTTGCCATGTGCAACAATACCAAACAAAATAGCAACTCTCAGACAAAAAAAACCCAACTCCTCTTCCCCGCCCCGCCCCCCCCCCCCCCCCGCCACCCTCCCCCCCGCAAATTTACAAACAAATAAAATTGAAATCGGAGCTTCCTCAGGTGAGTGCAATTTTTTTATCTCCTGATCGTCCCCAGGACCCCAGGGGCTGTGTTGGTCATCGGTGCCCCCCCAAAAAAAAAGGAACGCAACCTAAACCAGAACCGCGTCTTCCCCACCTCCCCCCTCCCCTCCCCTCCCCTCCCCCACACGACGCGGTCTTCACCTCCCCGGGTACCCGGGGAGGTGAAGACCGCGTCGTGCAGTTGGCCAGTGCGGTGCTTCTCTTTATCTCTTCAGAGGGGTGCGTGTTTCTTGCATTTCTGTCACACCGCACCGCCAAAACGGGGCAAAGCGTGTGGTGGGTGGTGTTGGCGATATTTTTTTGTGTTGGGGAAGGGATCAGTCGGGGAGTAGCCCCTACTGGGGAGTAGGGTGTGGTCTGGCCCTTGCAGACAGGGTATTCTTCGTACTGCGCCCCGGTGGCAGGAAACAAATCCCTCAAGCCGGATGGTGTGCGTGTGTAGGCAGAATACTCATTAACGTGGGGGGAGGATATGGGGCTGTGCGACTCGAACCCCTGCAAGCCACCACACCACCTGGGGTGGGTTGGGGGGTGGAGTGGGGGAGGTGTCTTCTGTTCTGCATGTGAAATGATGAACACTCACACACCCCCCCCCCCCTCTTGTCTCTCGCGATCCCGGTGGCAGATTCGTGTGCCACACTGGCACTGTTGATGCCACAGGGCGAGGGGGGCATACACACCCCCCATCCCCTATCAAAGCCGAATGGCCATTCTGAAAATGGGCAGGGCGTTGGTGCGATGGCAACGTGGTTGTTGTCCCGACCCAGCCCCATTTTTTTCAGATTTGCTACGCACGGGCACAGTTTGGGCTGCTGCGGCGGCCGCTGCCATTGTCCCATGTAAAAGGCCCAGCCCTGCCTTGCAGCCCCCACAGCTCCCTAATCGATTGGGTTCTTTATCGCATCCAAGGTTTGTTGTGGGCTGGCCTCCAACAAGGCACCGCTCGTAGTGTGTTATTTGGCCAAAAGGCCCAAACGGCTCCTGGTTGTGCAAACGCACCGCCACATTCCTCCGAGAGGTGGTGCCGTTCACAATCACGACGAAGCGATGTGCATTGTCATTCCGCGTGAGCTCGGCCAAGGCGGGGTGACACGAAGTCGGAGCTGTGGATGCGATCCCCAGTGCGTATCGATTCTGCACGGGGGCCGTGTCCTCCGACTTCGGCAGCAGGCAAGGGTTGCCCTCCTCGCCCCACCCACCCCACCCTGCCCAAGGGAGTCGCTCCCTTTAATTCGCAGTCTGGGAGGGGGGATGGCGACAGTCTTCCCTCATGACAAATGCGGTCTCGTATTCTCTTCATATTTTTTTTTCAATTCCTGTTACGTTTGAAACCGTCGTTTCTCTTTTTCGCGCTGCGTGATTTTCTGGAATTTGTAGTGTTGTAGTGGGGGGGGGGGGGGTGGGAGGGGGGAGGGGGGCCCTGAAAACCCCCGTTTCTTTTTGCGACTCAGAAAAGACCACCTCTTTGCATGTCAGAGGGGTGGCGGCAAGTTGCATCGGGTTGTTTGAATGGTGTAGCTTATCGTCTCCCGTCGTGTGTTTCTTTGAGAGCCCTGCGGGGCAGCCAGAGGCAGCAGTTAAGCAAACCCTGCAGTGCGGGTGTTCCACCAGGCACAAGCGCACCGAATCTCTTCTCCAGGCGGGGGGGGGAGGGGTGGCAGCGGGGTGGCAAAAGAAAACCACAGAAGGGATGTGCATGTGTGACGTGAGCCGACTCCCAACACCGAGGCGTCGTTATCAAAATTAAAATAGAAGGGCAAAGCCACCACTACCGCCTCCCCGCTCAATGTCCTCTCACGACGACGACGACGACCACCACCACCACACCTCCCAGCCTCCTCTTACCCCCACCGCTTCCTCACCCTCGTCACCCCGCCGCCTCTGCCGTGTGCGTTCTGTTCCGTTGATTTCGTGTGCCTCTTTCTCCTACGCCCATCCAACCGATACCATCTGGTCACAGCGACAGCTGACTGAATCAGGCGCGTTATGTGGTTTCTCTTGCCGCCCTTCGGGAATCACTCCAAGACCGCCTGGTTGTCTGGTCCGGGTTTTGCGCGCTGCTGGGGTGGGTGGGGCCAAAAAAAATGAAAACAAGAGAGAATCTCACACAGCCCTCCTGCTGAGCCCTTTGTCGGGGCTGAGTTTGCTGCACTGCTCTAATAAACATATGCTTCCAAAGGGGGCCTTCGCTACCAAGTGTGACTGAGTGAGAAAAAGTGAGCCACGGCGCACTTCCCCTCACTGACTGACGAGCTGTGACGAGCAGTGACTGGTAGCGAGGGCCCCCAAACGATACCCAAAAAAAAAGCGAAGCTCGCCCCCGCCCCCTCCTCCAGAGCCGGCGGCGCTGTCCTGACCCTCATCCCCCCCGACCTCCTTGCACTGCTCGACTGCCTGAAGAGGCTTTGGTGAGACTCCCGAGCATGACATGGCCAGCCCTTCACGGTGGGGTACACCGCAGCAGACGGGCCACCGGTGTCAGCCGCAGCGGTGCCGTGTGTATGCACAGTGGATCTTGCATCAAGAGCGGGATAATCGGGTGTCCCCTTTAGAAACGATTTACGTGCATGTGCGCTTGTGTTCGAGCTGCACTGCACTGACAAAGGGGGGGAGGGGAAGGTGGGCCAGTTTTTATTTTCCCTCCTCTACCACCTCCCCGGGGATTCTAAAAAATATGTGTGCATATTCCCTTGAAAGACTATTCACACTACACTCTTCTTTCGCTCTCTCTCTCTCTCTATTTTCTCTTTCCAAACCCCCTCTTCTCTTGAGTGCCTGCCTTCTCCCCCACCCACCCCCTCCACCCCCAGCCCAGACGCTCCACACTCGCAAGCCATTCTCCCCTCGATGGCTGGGGGTTGGCTTCGGTGTGTGGGGGTGGAAGAGGAGGGGTGTTGTTCCAACCACACAGCAGCCCTGTGCAAAGTGCAGAGATGCAACACACCGTGCAGCTGGTGGTCAGTGTTTTCCCGATGATGAAAACCATGATGAACTCATCATTTTTTCATTTTTTCCGAAAATTGGCTTGATGAACTCATCATAACAGGGATTATCCCTAGGAAAAAAATCTGGGGGCTCCGAGGGTCTTCAGGGGCACTTTTTCTGATGAGGGACAGTTTTTTCATCACGCACAGAACAACCCCCCTCCCTAACAGGCGCCACCCCCACAGGGTGCTGCTATTAGATGCAGAAAAAGCTCTCTCAGTTTTTTGGTGGTGGAAGGTGGGCAAATGCGAAGAACTGACTGCGGCACCTTCTTAAGAGAGAAGGGCGAACTGGAGCGCCAGGCCTCGCACAGAGGCATCAAGCAGGCGGTGTATTTCCTCCGACCAGCAGTGCCTGCTCATAGGACCCTGTGGTCAACATTTACATGCCATGGATGACTTGCCGACCGCAACAGATGTTCACTACCGTGGCCTCCGGCGGCTGGGGGGCTCCGCCCCCCAGACCCCCCCAGACCCGATGGATTTTTGGGAAACCACTGCGCATACTTACAAAATCAGCGCGAGAAGTTTTTTTCACACCCCCCCCCCCAAAAAAAATGTACCTCATCATGAGCCCCGTATTTTTCTTGATGATCGGGAAAACACTGCTGGTGGTGTGGTGCGATTCTATTTTTTTTCCCACGAGTGGCGGATTCCTGTTGGGGGGACACCTCCTCCCAAGAGTTGGTTGCTCGGCATCGGAGGGCTGGGGGGGGCGTATTGGGGATGGGGTGCGTATTCGGCAGTAAGCTTGTTTTGCCGTGCTGTCCTACGGCAAACAGCCCTTGCAGCGTTCGTGTCCTGTTTATTTTTGCCCCACTTGACTCTCTCTACCTTAGCGTGATGGCAAGAAAAACCTGCCACCGATCGATTCGTCGAATCTCGATGGTTCGATTTGGCGGCCTGATGCCCTATGCGCCTGCAGTGGTTGAGATATGGGAAGGGCTACGTTTGTATGCACTGGGCCCGGCAAAAACTAGCAACACGCGCGGGGGGGCAGTTGCGGCGGTGTGCGTGTGAGATGTCCAACTGCCTGTGCAAGGTGCTCCAACCAGCATGGCGATGGCCATACGGGGAAGAGAGAAGGGGTGGGGGAGGGAGGGGCTCGAAAGTGCAGGAATCTTCGAATGCTGAATGCGGCCTGCCGGAGTGTGAAGCGTTCGCAAGGATCCGCACGGTGACATTTCCTGAGTTGGCTATACCCGAACTGGCAAAAATTCGGACCTCTCTTTTATTTGCCAAGAACAAGGCAGGGATGCAAGGTACAGGGATTTGGGGGGCATTCGCCCTTTCGGCAAAGTTCGGCGACTTTCTCACTAAACTCGGAGAATATCGTTCAATCGGATAAATGAAAACAAAACGCACATAATCGGCACGCGTCACAGGGTCCCTTGTGTTGAGCAAATAGCCCACACAACCCCGCCTCGTCTTTCATCAATCTACTCTTTCCACATCCATCCATTCCGAAAGCCTGAGAGATCAGAGTTTTCGGCATCCCCCCCACACCCCGCCGGGAGCACCAACCTACCTCTGCTACCAAAGTCCTGGGTAAGACGTTAAACTGCCTGGGGGGGCCGTCCCCGGACCATGACGGGTGCCTGCACCAGGAGTCTAGCACGGCCGTGGTCCAGGGCATGACCGAAAACTGCTTGGGTAACGAGGCTCCCCAGACCAGGATGGGTGGAGACACCCGGAGTCTAAATAGTCACACCACGTCAGGCCAGACCTTCGCATTGCACTCCGCGAAGACTGCCACACAGCCGCGGGGCAGGTGTGCAGCCTGTGGAAAACCTCGTACAGAAAAGACTGTAAGGGACGACAGCCCCGCCGAGGCGATACAGCGCCAGACGCGGCCCGAGTTTCTGGAGACCGACCGGGGAACTGGTTCGTCTTCAGGATAAGCGCCTCACAGAGGACTGATCCTCACCTGTGTGATCCGTGAACCTCAGCCCCATGGTGCTGGAGTGGAGCGGGTGCCTCGACCTCTTTTCGGGTTTTTTTCTATTTCTTTATTTTCTTTTGGGTGCGTCCACCAAAGGAAACGTGGCCACCCACTCGCAGAGGCTCCCGAAAGCTCCAGCATCAGCTCGAGGTTCATGGAGTAGATCGGTGTCTCCAGAAGAAGGGGATGTCCGGTCGAAGAAGACAAACGACGAAGACAACCACACAGGCCGCACAAAAAAAACCCCTTTTTCACCAGGTCTCGGACACGGCCCTGCGAATTGAGTGAAGGGATTGTGACTTCACAGTAAAAAACCCCCCCCAAAAAATGGGAGTGGGCGCACACAGAAAGCCCCTCCCTTACCCCTCATCACGACACACACATGCAACTACACGCGGATATTTTATTGGTGCGATTTCCTCCTCCACAAAGCAACTGCATCTTGGGAGAGGGGGGGGGGGGGGGGGCGAGTTGTCCTATTTCTCGGGATTTCAAGATGTCTTGGAGAGAGCCAGAGAGATCGACGGGCGGACTGAATATGCTGTAAAAAAATGCTGCGTAGTTTGGATCGAATTCGCTGCTCCCGCACCCAGTGTCGTTGTCTTCAGCCTTGCGGTCGGTGCTCGGAGTCTACCCAAAATTCCTCCATCAGGTAATGCTACCGTGCGGCCAGGAGAACACGAAATAACGACCCCTCTCAGGGGCGCTACGAACACGGCCAAAAGTCGTTCAAATCGTCCAACAACAATACGCACCAGCGGAACCGCATTGTCGGTGGGTTGTGTATTGCCTTCTCTGATTTGGTTCCTATCATTTTTTTTGGTTACGCACACCATTTGCACGGAAGGTGTGATTCAGTTCTGCCAGCCGTGCTCAGCACACCACACCCCGCCCCTTCACCAGGCGAGAGGGTCTTGCTATGTGTGTGTGTGTGGGGAAGCGTCAACGCATCAAACGAAGTAGAGGACGAGAGTGCCCTTCCCCCACCCCGCGCTCTTCTTCTTTTTGTGTCCTTTTCGGTTACCCCCTTTCTTTCATACCCGGTGTATTTGTTTATCTTCTTTGCAACTTATCCCACACCAATGTTCTGCAGGCGGCGAGGAGGAGGGGGTGTTGGCCTACTATATCTTTTATGCACACCCCGGTGCAGGTTTTGACCCACCGGGGTTGTTTTGTTTTGTTGGTTCTTATTTTTCTCCGTCAGGCGCGCAGAATGCCGAGTTGGGGATGCTCTCTCACTGTGCCCACCGCACCGCTCAGGGGGTTGTTGTTGTTATTTTTGACGCAGATCGTCTCGACCCCCCCCCCCCCCAGCGGTGATGGCGGGGTCTGCACAAAGGATTCTCAAGTCAGGTCTCTGCGTTCTGACAGAAAAATCAAATGCAATCGGTTGTTGCCTTTTTTTGTTATGTTTCACCGGCACACTTTTCGATACAGCGGGGGAGTGAATATAGTTTCAGTTTGTGGCGTGTAAGGCGGCTGTATTGTTTGTGTGTTCATGGGATGGGGGGAGGGGGGGGGTGGGGGGATTCCTGGGAGGTTTGGTGTCGTGGGGGGTGTTTGGAGGGAGGGAGGGTGGAGCGCATCGTATTTGACAATTTACACAATTTTCATCCAAAAAAAACCACAGCAGCAGCAGAGAGGGCGCCGGAAAGGGGCAAAAGCGGGCCTGTGTAGCAGCCTGGCTCTCGCAGCCCGTTGGCTTGTCAGCGCCAAAGAGAAAACCAAAACACACACGGGTATGCTGGCATGGTTAAAATCGCATTTCCCACTCATTTCTTTGTATAGATGATGTACCGGGAAGACAGTGTCATTTGTGGTGTCTCTGTGCGTGTGAGTATGTGACTTCGCCTTGGAGTTACATTTCAAGAAGGGGGAGGGAGTGGCTGCCCGCTTGGAATCTCCCCCCCCCCCCCGGCTCACAGGGGGAGGGGCACGCCAACAGCACCCCACCCCACCGCCCTGCACCCCCCACACCACCCCCCTGCAAAGAAAACGATCCAACCCTCCAACCCCTCTCTCCTATTTACCAGGGGGAAGTGGCCTCACCGACGCGATTTTGTTGAGAGCTCTCGGGGGGGGGGGGGTTGCTTGAAGGGGAATCACTGGGGGCGGTGTCACCAGCCCGCGATGAGGTAAAATTCTCTTCTCTTTTTTGACTCTCCCAAAATGTGCAACCTTGATGTGCGGCAAGACGACGCAGAATTGGTTGGATCACCCCCTCCCCCCCCCCCGTATGTCGCTGGATCTCAGACACACAACCTGCATAACGAGTGAAGGGAGATCATCCTTGTGATTTCTTCTTCTATTTCAATATCCCCCCCCATCCTCCTCCACAAAGCAATGTATTGCAGGGCTACATGGGCTGCAGGAAGAGTGAAATCAGAAGGCAGACTCCACTCTGGACCTTAACCTTTCTCGGCTTCACCGCCGCCACTCCCCACCCCACCCCCACCCACCCACCCCCCCCCCCCCCCATCCCTTCAGATGCTTCGTTGTTCTCTTTGCACAAGGTGACTGACAGCCCTCTTCTTTATTTGACGGGATGGAGAGGAGGGGGCTGAGATCACTTACCGTGATACTACCATTTCTCCCCACCCCCCCCCCCACCCTTCCCCTTTGTTGAGTTCTGTTTCTGTGTGTGTTTTTGCCCCCCCCCCCTTTCCCCACAAACCCTCCCCCTCGAGAGAGTCTTCAATACTGAGTGCTCTATCCCCACCCCCGACCTTTAGGCAGTGATGCGGTGATACGCCGTGATGTGCGTATCAGGCAGTCTTCTTCTGCTTTGTTCTTCTCTCCTCCTAGCACACTCGCTCTGCTCTGGGCACCGCAATAACCGAAATGAAGACTCTTTGCGAAGAGGGCTTGCTTGTGTGTGCTACGGCAATCAGACACACACACTGGATGTGTCGGGGGTGCCACACGCAGGGGGGTTGATCTCATGCAATAACCACCTGCAAAAAAAAGCAAGTCCTGCCTCTTTCTTTCTCTCTCTCTCTCTCTCTCTCTCTCTTTCTCTAGTAAACTAGTTTAAGCAGCTTTGCTGCGTCTTGGGAGGTCTCCGTGGTTACTTGAGGAAGGTATGATATAGTAGGGCTTGTGCTGTTTCGCTGTGTCACTGCTGAGTAATACATTCTGCCACTTGCCG